>CAEFZX010017082.1:0-154046 GCA_903066825.1 Alfaro cultratus
ACTGTGATGGACTAGGGCCATGCTAATAAAATGAAATTAAATTACAAGAATAAAGTCATAATATTATAACTTTATACCCGTGCAACGATGTTCAAAGTAATTGCCCATCTTTTTAAACCATGTATCAACTGTGATTAATCACATTCCGGTTTGATTCCACCCTTAACCCTGATTACAGTCTGACCTGTTTAAATGAGATTATTTATAAACTGTCTGACAACACAAAGTAGGACAAAATATCTGAAAACATAGTGACCTTATCTAAATAAGAAGCAAACACTGCAAAAACACAAAGTCTTACCAAGTAATTTTGGATAGTTTCTAGTGCAAATATCTTTGTACGCTTTAAATTAGACAAAACTATAAGTAACTTTTCAGCAACTTTTAAAATTTTTCAGCAAGAAAAGCTTGTTTTAAGTAAATAATCCCATAATATTGATGAAAAAGTTCTAGTTTCATTGGCAGATTTTTTCACTTTTTCATACCATGTGTTTTGGATAGATTATTTCCCCATAATAAATTAAATGATCAATTGAAAATAGGGGTGCACCTATTGCAGTTTTCTGATTACCAAAAACTGCAATAGGTGCAATAAGCTGTCACATATTGATTTAAAAATACCTAAAAAGCCTTATTTTTATTTATTTTTTTACCTTTTTTTTGAGTGTTCTGAGCTTGATTCATATCGAACATAAAGGGCGTTAAAATAAATTATATCTGAAACTGGACCTGTTGGCCTCATTTGTTGCACCTTCCTATACTTTCTGTAATCGGACCTGCCAATTCAGATTTTGGCTGATACCAATTTTTTTTGGATAAGTTCAGCTTCACATGCAAAAATCAGCCAATTGCAATTCTCTGAAAATTAAGGAAATCAATACCAATAAATCGGCTGGCCAATAAATTGGTACATCCCCAATTGAAAACAGCTTTTATGTAGCTGCTTGGATTATTTCTGTCTTTGAAACATTTTCTGTGGAACCCAAAAAAGCAAAAACAGAAGGAAATTGTATGGGAACAAATAATTGTTTATAATTAAAGCGATCATAAATATTTAAGCCACCTCTACGTATTATGGGTAGAAATGGTTTCCTAGAAGCAAGTTAAAGAGTGATTTAACTTGACCATGTTGAGTTTGTCATTATATCCATCTGAGATAAAGATTTGTCCATAAAAATCACAGTTTGTGTTTATGGTTCTTCTTTTCTATCATTTGAAGCAACATTGATGGATGCAGAAAACTTTGTTTTGTGCTGTAATGTTTCTCCATCCAGCTGATTATCAAGTTCTGCAGGAACCAGATCCAGTTTTAATCAGTTGCTCTGAAACAGGGAAGAATCCAAAACATGCAGAACAGATTTTAAGTGAGAAGTATTTTCAAACTTCCCTCCTTGAACAGATAAGGATAAGATTTTCCACAAAATCATTCTTAAATAATGAGATTTTAGTGTGGTCAGTTTTGAGCTCTTTTGAGGATGAGTTATAAGGCTCTGTCACTTTAAATCCAAGTAACAGGCTGCTGGCCACGCCCCCCAAACTTCAACATTTACACACGTGATAATGGCTGCAAACAGATACACTATTACAAAACGGAACATTTTGAAAAGGATTAGTAGAGCCTGCTGCACAACCAACAAGAATGCAGCGAGTGGTTTCTGGATAAGTAAACAACAAAACACTTGTCTTTTCCAGTAGCCATTGTACAGTGCATATAGCAGTAAAACAAGCTGAACAAAGTGCTGGAGCTCTGCTTGGGTTGCTAGGTAACAGGGCTAAATGGCTTATTTTCCAGACACCAAAAATCATTAATTTATTACCAAATAACAGCTGAAAGGGTTTTCAGCTGTTTATAGAGGAAGTAGAAATCCAAATAGAAGTATAAAAGCGTGCAAAATGTGAATTTTTGCATAAAATGTCCCATTTAAGGTAGCATCACCAGATATCCACAGATCAATGAGATGATCAACATATGACAACAACAAACTTGAACATCTCTGTTCACAGATTTGATTAAAAAACAGCAACACTACATCAACAAAATGCGATAAGGCTCAAGTGGTAGGGATTTTTTTTGTAAGGTACCGTATATTTTTGATGAAGTTTTGTAAAAAAAAAAAATATATATATATATATATATATATATATATATAGACACTTTCAGGGGCTGCAGTGGTGCAGCTGGTAGCACTGGTGCCTTGTAGCAAAAGGTCTTGGGTTTAAAACTGTGCATGTGTGTTTACTCCCACAGTCCATAAACATAACTGCTATTTAGTCTATAAATTGTGCTTGTGCATGATTGTTGTTGCGTTTAATATTTTAACTTCCTGTAATATTTACTTTTGACCAACAGAGGTCCGCCTTTCACAGGAAAAGCTTTGAGATAGCGTCAAGCAGTATCTGTTTGAATCCATTACATCATTCCTAAACAGTAATCCCAGGCCACTTGAGGTCCTAAATTTGTTCAGCCGAATTTATAACCCCGTTGTTGCCCTGGTTGCATATCAATGGAAGCTATTTCCACATATGTTTTATAACATTGGTTTAGCATTAAAGATGATCTACGTGGTGTCATCTTCCCTCTTTCTGAAAAGAAAAGAAACTTGGTGCGTATCAGATTAATTTAGGAAAACAGTTTCTGATTTCGATTAATCGATCGGGGGGAAAGCGTCACTATTTACTCTGCTACTCCTGTCCTGGAGTGCACAATGTTTTGCCTCCACCCAGTTACTCCAAGCTGCCCCAGTTGTCTCTCCGCCCAGTCGGCGGGGCTGTGCGGGGAGATAAGAGTTCAGGGTGTGCCTTCCGGCTCATGAAGTCCGCCTGTCTCCGTCTGCGCGGCGCAGTTTCTGTTTTGAAAGATGACGAGCCGCTGCGCAGAAGCGAAGCCGCGCTGCGCCTGACTTCCACTCAGCGTGACATTTGTAATTCCTGTGGGCGTTGCTGTTGCCGCTGCACTGGCACAGGGCATTGTTGCTCAACTTTGAGAAGTACAGTGGGTGGATTTCTTTTCTCGAGCTGAGACGGAATGTGCAGATTCCGCGGCTGTTCCTCGCCTGCTTTCCCAGCGGAGCATCGTCGTGACTCCGGTCAATCTACAGCGGCTATCAGCGTCATCAGCGACAAGCATGCAGCATGACGTGGAGTTGCACTTGTTCTTCTAACAGGCTGTTTACCTGCGTGCAGACGGGGCAAGGTTCCACGTCGTGTCCGTGCGTAACGCTGGCTCTCCATGGAGGACCGCTGGACCGGCAATCAACACTTTAAGTGACACTTGAAAGATGATGAACCAAGACCCAGAAGGGATTTCCTTCCCGGTGCCGTCCTTCGGTGCTGGTCCCGACAGGGAGGCTGTTAGCGGGGAACATTCCAGCAGCAACGGCGGTGGAGGTGGTGGAGGAATTCCAGCAGCCGGGACTTTCTGGCAGGATCCGCTGGTTGGAGGCAGCGGACACAGCCCGACCTCCGGGGACAGTCCGGTGGAAACCGGAGGCTTGCTGTCCGCCGGCAAGTCGTGCAAAAGCAGGCCGGTGACGGTGGCTTATGTGGTGAACGGCGAGGCGAGCCAGCAGAATAACGCAGAAAGCATGGCTCTCCAGTGTCTGAAGGACGCCTGCGACCGGGTGGGCAGCAAGCTGGACACGGTGAACTTCAGTAAACTGGACTTTGGGGAGACCACCGTTCTGGACCGCTTTTACAACGCAGGTGAGTCAAATGAAAGCCAATGATTCTGCAGCCTGTCCCTTTAAAACTCCCCTAACTTCCTCCAACAGGTATCAGATACACTCCCAAAGCAAACTTAAAGTCTAACTTGTATTAAATAGTGATTGTAAGGATAAAATCATGATGGGAAAACAACTCGCATACATTCTGTGGGTGGAAATTATGTAAATTTAGCAAAAACAAATCAAAATATGATTTCTTGGAATATAAATTCTTATAACCATGAACTATATTTAATCTCATTGAGTCCTATTTGCCTGAACATTAGTTATTATTTTAAATCAACCAGTTGCTAACAAGTCCTGAAAAACCAAATGATATTCTGTGTATGTTTACATTATGATATTGCAACCTGCACCATAACATTGGAGGTGATGGAGCAGTCAGTTCTGTAATCACCACAGACAATTGATAGTAACATACCTACTAAAACATAGTGAAATAAATTGGTTAAATTCAAACCAATTGGATTTATGCTACTTTGACTCATCTTTCCATGTTGAAACAGATCAACATTACTAATCATGTTCTAATAAAGCTTTAAATGTTGATGAAATAATAAACTTTCAAGTTGTTTTCTTCTGAAGAGGCAGGGAAACTTTTTCCCAAATAATCACTGCTGTGATGTCCGATGTAACTTAGCATGCAAGCTAGTTACATTTTTAGCATTAGCGCAGTTGCTAAACTAGGTAAAGCTTGTTGGAGCCTCAAAATCTAACTCCAACTCAACTGTTTCAACCTCAAGTGTTGAAAACTACATGGAAAAACTAACATTGATGATTCAAATGTAAATCATTTTAACCGCTAGTATTCGGAATCCATTTTTACAGTGTAGTCATTCCAAATTTGTGTAAAACCTTTTAAATCAATCCTCCAGATTATTTTTATTATTTTTGTCACATTTATCTCTGCCCTCCATTACGGTGATTAAATTCCAGTGTCTGTGGATCCATAAGGAGATTTAATCCCCCTCTGAAGAGTGATTACACCATGAGGGACACCAGGAATTTCTGGTTTTGATCTCAACTTTTCTAACTATTCAAAAGTGACGTAATGCATCAGGTCTCTTCTTAGAAATTGTTTTTGCGTAAGGAAGCATTACTCCGCCCTCCTGGAACACAACTCAGATCCCTGCATGTCAGGGCTTGATGCTGCAACGTGCAGACGCGGTTTCTTCCATGCTGAACTGAGTGAAACTCAAAACATCGATTTGGGTTTTTATATTTTGCACCGCAAGTGTCAGGGTTACGTTTCCTCCTTACCTCCTTTAAATCATGATGTTGCTTTGCTCTGCCTTTACTGTGGAGCTGTACTGATGTAGCATTACAAAACTCTTAGCAAGAAGATACTGAAGCCGGTATCTTGGGTGAACTGAAAATCGCTTGAGGCCCCGCATTGACAGGAACACAGCAACCAGTGTTTGCATTATTCACATTTCTGAGTCAGGACTCCTTCTACAGACACAACAAAATAAAAAAACAAAGAATGTCTGATTGTGGCAGCTTCTTCAACCCACTCAAATTGTTTGTTCTTACAAAAAAAAAAACAGAAATATCCAGGAGCAGCATTGTGTGAATCAAAAAATACGCATTTATTTTCTCTTTGTTAGAGTAACAGAAAATGTAAGCAATTTCTTCTGTTTTTTTTTTTTACCTGAATGGTATTTTATTGCATTTCTTGAAGCTATAACTTTACACTATCTTACCATAAGACAGTTGTTGTTTTTAACTTGTATGTAACAAAAATAAATGAAACTAGCAGTAGTGTGATGTATACAGTCGAAGGCGGAGAGTCCAATTAGGTCAATTCCAAGAAATGTTGGGACACAAGCTGGAAATGTTGCTGTTTCAGCCAGCAGTTTGAAGACTTTATCTCAAAACTGCGAGAAGAGAAGACTAAGTGGAAGAAAATAATCTGCATGTAGAAAAAACAATAAGTTGGAACTGGAAGTTTAGCATTTATGAGAGATGAACGAAGGGAAACATCAGTGTGAAAGATAAAGAAAATAAACAACAGGTCTTATTAGAGAGGACACAAATTCATTCACTGCTCTACAAATCATCTAATTTACTGTGCAAAGCACCAAAACATTTCAGGATGATCATTAGTGATCCAATTTTACTGTGTGATAGAATGAAAAGTTTTGTGTTTTGAATGTGGTTTACATTAGTAGGCCTGTCAGGAGAACTTTTTTTCTGTATGATAAATTGTCCCAGAAGTTATTGCAATAAATTATAATATTGTTTTGAGAACATTAACAAGTAATATGATGACATAATAATGCAAGACCACATTCTCAAAGAGCAATAAACTTTGAATTCCAATTAATTTAACACTGGAATTGGAAATAAATCTAGAAAATAAATAAACAAAACAACAAATAAAATGAATTATGAAGTCTCTGCAAACAAAATTGTTCTTCAAAAAGAGGCTAGTTGAGACTAAAGCACCAGATTGCAGACTTTTGTCATCCAGTTGTTGTCAGAAAGAGACAGAAGAGAAAAAGGATAATTTGTGCAAATGGAAATTGAGTTTGTTTTCATTTATCATGCGATTAATCGATTTATTACTCATATTACTGTTACCTCTGAACAAGATGGCTGTGATTTTTAAAGTCTTGTCTCTGTACTGTTTTTGTGTTTTTCTCCGGGTACTCCAGCTTTCTCCCACCATCCAAAAACACGGCAGATTATCTACCTGGTTGTTTGTTCTGTGTCTTTGTGTTACCCTGTGATGGACAGCTCACGAAATGCAAGAGAGTTCGGTGAAATGAGAGGTTTTGCTTCTGTTTCATGTACCAGACTTGTTGCTTCTTGTACTGTTATTTGCGAAAACATAATAAGTTCCCTCTCTCATGTTTTGTCTCCCTTCTGGGAACTACAGTGGGACATTCTCACGACAGAAAACAATGAGGGCAGTGCCGTTTTCCCAGAAAAATACTGCTGTGCTCAAACACACTTCTTCATCCTCTTTCTGCTGGTACAAGAGAGCGCAGAGGATAACAAAGAAACAAAAGACGTTTAGAGGCAGAGCTCAGCAGATTGAACCAGAATGATTATGTGTAGTGTGTCTGTGAATGGCCTCCTCACATGATGCCGTCCAACAAAGAGTTTATGTGACGGAAAGATGCCAGAGTCTTGTTGCAGAGGCTCCAGGCTTCAAAAAAGGAAAAATACAAAATAAAAACATGCTAGCAATAGTCAGAAAATATTAAAATCTGACCAGTTCTGGTTAAATCATCTACAACCAAACAGACAAACAGTCAGTTTGCTTTAGATGTAATAGTTGTATTACTGTAGGGCTGCTACTAATTCATTTTAATTATCGATTAATCTATCGATTATTCTGATGATTAATCGATTGATTGGACAAAAATGACCACATTTTGCATATTTTTCATTTAAAAAACTCAAGCCTGACTTATAATAGTTACATTATGGTAATGCTGCAACTAATGACTATTTTAATTATTGAGTAATGTATTGAATATTCTGGCGATTGGACAAAAATTGCCACATTTTGCATATTTTTGAACAACTTAAGCCTTTTTTATGTTTGAAATACATTAAAAGGTGCAAATAAACAAGTCGGTTTCTTTTTAGATAAGAAAATAAACATTTTGTTGCCTAAAATGTAATAATACAGCATTCCTTTTGCGTATGCTTGATCATTTGTAGCGAAGGATGCACCTACAGCTAAAAAATACTTCTAACATCAACACAGACGGGAAAAGCTGCCCTTTCTGCTCGACTTTGTACCAGTACGGTGTTTAAGTTTTGGATTAAATCTTAAATAAAGATTATTGTTCTTTCAGTAAATTAGCTTTTTTTTTGTCTGTACTCCAGTTAACGATTAATCGATTACTAAATTAGTTGACGATTATTTCAATAATCGATTAATCGTGATTAATCCGATTAATCGTTTCAGTCTTATTCCATATCCAGTCTAATCTCTAGTTTTCCTGAAACCGCTGTTGTCCCTGTTAGGATTGTGTTTCCTTTATTTGCAGTTGTGAGTTTCTAAGGTGTGGTTGAGTTGGGAGCACCCAGAGCACCTTTACTTGTATTTACTGTGACCTTTGGAAGTGCAGGTATTAATTTGCATGTTTGCTGGTGTGTGTGCTGTGAAAACGATGGCGTTACTTTGGTATGCTTGTCTGCTTTTCCTTCATTTGGGTCTCCTTGGGTTCTCGCTGTGTTTTTAATTAATCCCCCTGATGGATGATCCTGTGAAAGTGAAAAGCTGCTGAGGCGGCAGCGCTGCAGGAATTAGAAAGCAAAATGGTCAGAATATTAGAAAAGATATTTCTTTAAAGTGTAATTACTATCAGTCTCATTTCTATCTGAAATAAGTTTAATCAGAACTTGAAAACAACATAAAAAATTAACATCGAGGCCAAAGATTTAAGAAAACAACCTCCTTAGAAATCAGATGTTGCTTCACTTCATCTCCTTTTCTTTTCTTAAGCTAATCAGCTGATTTTAGTTATTTTCCCAAAGACAGGACAAACACACCCGCATTACACCACCTACTTTATCAGGAATGCTTTGGTTTATCACTCTTATTGATCATTGGAGGACAGACTGGATAATGATGACATAAATCATTTACAGGAACTTGGAGAGATTTCACAGCTGTTACTGTAAGACAAACGCAAGAAACCAAATAATTTGACCTTGAATATCCAGCAGGCTGAGAACATTGTAACTCATTGACCGTCGATCTGGGTCAGTTTACGTCTTTGCTAAATTACCAAAAGCAATAAAATAAAAAAAATAAATAAATGAAAGCTCAAATTATGAGTCACTTCTTTTCATCTCAATTATGTGCAACGTTGTTCAAGTTTGGCAGAAATTAGATATTCGTTAAAGTTGTGATTTTGATTAAAAATATTACAATGTTTTGGATATTAAAGAATGTGCATCATTAATAAATTGGCTACAGATCGGGGTCAGGCAGCAGCTTGTAGTTTCATACTCTACTTTTGACTTGAATCGAATCAGATCAAGCTTAGGAACAGATGCTCTTTTCTGCTGAGTACATTCACCAGCTGATTCACTGGTCAACTGGTCAGCTGATTCACTGGTCACCAGCTGACCAGTGAATCTTTAACACCCTTTAACTTCATAGCACAGAAGTTAAAAATTAAAGGTGAACAAGTTAGGAATGCACTATTAGCTAAACAAAACAGGTTCACATTTTTTTTGCTTAAAATCATTCTTGGATGACGAGATTTTATTCTGATCAGTTCTGCCTATTTTGAGCAAATAGATGCACAATTATACAACATCTTTGAAAAGCAGAAGTGGAGTCTCCTGCACAATCAGCAAGAATGCAGGAAGTGGTTTCTATCAACAACAAAACACTTGTTTTTTCCAGCAGCCATTGTACAGCAGATACAGCGGTAAAACCAGCTGACCAAACATGCTGGAGCTCAGTTTTGGGTTGGGGGTTAGGGTTCTCAGAATATGTTGTTCTTTCAGCTGATTACCTTTTTTGAGTCTGCATACACTATATAACAATTAATTGATTTACTAAGTTAGTTGACGACCATTTCAGTAACCGATTAATCGTGATTAATCATTTCAGCCCTGCTTCCTGAGCTTGCTTTAGTATATTCAGGTCTCAAGGTAGCATTCGTCATTTGTTATAAACATTCCTTCTTCTTTAAAGACTCCTAAGGAAAAAGAAAATGACTGGTTTGTGAAGCGGTGCATTAAAACTCTCCGGACTTATCAGGAGGTGGGCTGTCGGCTTCTTTAGAAAAAAACAAGTGGAGAGTGAACAAGAACTGACTCACATCAAGTTTAGTATCTCGTTAAGGCTCCCCCGTGTTTTGAATACCGCTAAGATCTGTAAGATTTCTCTTTTCGCATGATGTATTTGTGATTTGTTTTGGAGACCGCGGTGAGGTACATCTGCAGAGTGCTGTTTGCTTTTCACAGCCTCTGCAACTGTCACTGCATTGTCATTTTCTAGCCTGAAAGATGTTAAGCTGCACGCAGCAGGTTCACAAAGGCACAGAAATGTCCTATTATAACTGTGTTCAGGCTCCAGTAGAGGTGTGTTGGCACATTTGTGTTTCTTTCTCACACAATGTGCAGCTTTTGTCTTCTTTGTTTGTGTGCTGGGTCACAGAAAGAGGTGACAAAAAAAGAAAAATATACTAAAAAGAGAAAAGGAGTTTTCATTTAAACCATATATTTAATGTTTGTTAAATTGTGTTATTCAAATGTGACCACAGAGTCTAAATTATATAAGAATAGCATGTCAGTAAGATGCTATTCTGTCTCTTAGTTGCACAATTAAACATTTATTTCTTTTGTCTACTTTGTATTAGATTACTTACCAGAATGGGCGCATACCATTTCTAAATCAGAATAAATACACAATAGTCATTTGTGTTAAATGCAAATGTGTCCTTGATTTATGCTTCTGCTCTGATTTGTTTGTGCAAGTTTAACATTTTGACTTTACTGAGTTATGCCTTTTTATTGTTTTAAACTTATAAAATAGTGTTTTTATTATTGATAAAATTCTCACATGATTGAAATGACCCAGAAGAATCTCAGTGGCAGCTGTGATAATGGTCTGAATTCTTTAAATTCCTGGATAGGTGGAAGAGGCGTTGGCTTTTTCTTCTGGCAGCAGCAGAAACGTCTGTTGCATTTTTACAGTTTTTATGACACAAAGGCGAAACATTTTGAATATAACAATATGTCCAGTTACTTTCATTTAAAACTCTGAAGATCTAAAAAAGTGGATTTTTCTTTCCTAGTAAAAGTCTAAGGTGCTACCTGATTTTTATATCAAAATGTGGATTTATCGCAGGTGATATCGTCATTGCAATTTTTTAAAATATATTGCCTAATATATATCGCTGCCTAAAAATGGATACAAAATTGTCTTGAATGTTATTGATGAAGTGAGGAAGGTGCAATACAATCACAATACTGATGCAGACCATGTTTTTCTGAGCTTCACATACATTTTAACTTTGATTTAATATCCTGTTGTGCCTTTTTTAGGCGAACACTTGATCCAAAATGACTATAAAATGACACAACTAGGTTTGTTGTAAACTATTGTTTTAGTAATCGCGTATTCTTTCAATTATTTTGGCGATTAATTGACTAATTTCTACCATAACAGCAGTATTAATACTTGATATCAACAAATTATGTTTAATAATTTTCATATTTTTGCATCACTACATTTACTTTTCTGTAGTTTAGAAAATGAACCTGTATTATCAGTAGCTCACTTTTTAAGTTAAACTAGACAAAACTTATACACACATCAGAATTTATATTCAATTTAATAATAGAGGCAGGCTCACAGACATTTGTAAAAAGGGTTAGGTACTTCAGTTCTTAGTTTATGTATTTATCTTCAGTCAAGATGAACTCTCACATTCCCCATTCATTCATAGCTTTTATATCTATGTGAACGACTGGATTTGGTTCCTTCGTCTCAAACACAGAAGCACATCTACTAGCTCTGTACCGCCACAATGTATTGCTCCACCCATTTGTTGAGACTGGGGTGATATAAAATTTATTTACTGGTTTCTCCGTAAAGCTACACTTACGTTGAGCATAAACTACAGCGCAGCCGCCCGCAGGGTTCAGTCCATCCCCTCATCTTTATAAATGCACCCGCCGCGCACTTCGCCGCCACCAGGCAGCAGCTCCAGGAGAAGAGAGGCTGCCGTACTCAATTTAAGGATCCTTATTGGTCCCCCAAGAAATGATATGAACCCGGACATTATTATCAATCTGCCCGGGCTTGAAAATTGGTTGTTACGCTGCTAACACTTAGCTTTCATCAACAACTCATAGGGCGGCAGTCAGAGCGTTGCGCAACATAATCACCCAACATGAGTATGGTGCGCTAAGTAATTAAACATAATTTAAGGACTCTTTGAGGCAGATAATTTTCCTCGAGGAATTTTAATAATTGAGGTACTCGAATCATTCGAGGAATCGTTACAGCCCTAGACAAACACATGAAGTGTATCCACCTTATTCCTGGGAGGCTTACTGGGGAAACGATTATGTGTCTTACTTCCAGCGCCCACCGGCAAGTAGCTGTATTTCTTTGTAATTTGTAGGGTTTTTGCTAATATATATTCATGATAGTAGTTACATCTGTCTTTTCTGTTATAATATAATATTTAGTTAAACTTGTTCACGGACACCGTCTGCTATCAGAGAGCCGGTTAGCAAGTTGCTAACCTGTAAACAAATGGCGGTTCCGGTTAGTGGTGGAAGTTGCTCCCATAAATCACGCAAAGCCTCATGGGGGCTGGGAAAAAGGTGGATAAAGTTCCTCATTTTGTTTTTCATAGAACAGTTTTTTTTTTAATGGCTCTACTTTATTTTCTTCAAGAACTTCCACTGTGTGATTTCTTGAGTTTGTTTTTAGATCTTCTCGTTTTTTGATGCAGGTGGATTTCTGTTTTCTTTCCATGGTTTCATTCCATTTTCAAGTAAAGTCAAGGAGACGAGTCAGATTTTTGCACTTCTGTCCATTTTCCAATTTACCTCACAAGTGGAGGTTAGTTCAGTTTTGAGTGCAAGCAAAGTTCAAGCTGCAGCAAATAAACACTGCTTTGAAAAAGTCAAAAAGGTCATAAAGCTAAAGTTTCATGTTTGAATGGAGCGTTCGGTAAATTAACCAAATGATAATTTACCTTTTAAACTGCAACTGTGATTTATATATTTTACTTGCCAACCATCCAACTGTATTTTTGTTCTGTATTTGTTTTTATTTTTCTATTTTTGTGTCCTTGCTTGTTTTCTTTCATGCATTTAATCCTCTGCCAAGTTGAAATAATTCAGTTAAGCAATGAAGATAATAAAATTGAATAGAACGTAATAAATTTAATTTATAAAGTTATTACCTACACTTGCAAGTCAGTGTGAATATAATATTATCTGTCTATTGCATTATCATTCTCACAAAATCCTTGATTTATTTCACAAAACACGTAAAAGTCCTCAATACAAACTGTATCATAACATACATGATATATCTTATTATATCATGTATGACAAAAAAGCGCATATTGTTAAATCAAGTAAAAATAAAAAGCATGATGTTAAAACTACTCCTAAAAGTATTTTTGTTCCATCCAAAGTTGCATTAAAAGTCCAATAAAAGTGTCATTAATGGACTTTTAATGCAACTTTGCATTAAAAGTGCCGTTATTTACATTCTGCTTCATGTTTATAACAGATGCTGTGTCATGTTTGTCTTATACATAAGACATAAAGACAAATTTCTAAAGCTTTTGAGTCGATGTAACCGAGACACAGTGAAACAATATTTATTATGCGCTGCCACAAACGTGAATTCAGATTCCCTGAAAAGCAGGCAGGAAGTGAATGAAGTAGGGATGTCAAAGCAGCTTGAACAGCAGCGCATGTTTTTCCTTCTCTGTTTGTCAGGAATGGATGAATTCACATTCTGTTCTCTGCCGTTTCCCCCCGGGGGGCCGAGGCATGGCACCGCTGTTTGTTGCCTCTCCGCTCACCGAGGTTTTACAAAGTGGAGCAGAGGTGAAAGGGAGCCAGGCTGGACTCACTTCCTGCAACATGTTTTATTCTGTTTTCTGGGTCAGTTCTTTCCAATACGCTTGTATCTAAAAATAAAGATTGCATTTATGAAACTACAGAGTAGTAGTCGTCTTGAATTCCCCCACACAGACCTGAGGGGAAAGGGATTCATTTGCTTAGACTGGAAGATGGTTTTCTTTTTCTGCTTTGGTTTTGCTTTTTTTATGGTTTCTTTGTATAAAACATTGATTTAAAGCTCAGTGTAGACCTGGAGAAAATTTCCTCCCAACATTTTCACATAAATCCTGCACAGTTTTCAAACAAAGCTTTCCTGATGACGAATTGGCAAACATAACAAGATCAATAAAAATTCCAATCCACATGGGTTATGGTGACGCAACCGGGGGCAAACATCCAGCGGCTTGTTTTCCTGAAACACTTTTTTGTTCCCAAAATTAGCAATTAACAAAGCAAGTAAAAAAGTTAGCACAATTAAGATCCAAAGAAGAAGAAAAACAAAAATCAAATGTCCGTATTGCTGGATAAAAGAAGGAGCTTAAAGTGGGTTTCCTTCCAGAAAGGAAACCGTCGAGTGCACAGCGTTCCTAATCTGCGCCAAATTTCCAGGAACAGCAGGCACAGGAAAAGTTTGGTTGGAGTATCTCTGCGTGTTTCCGCAGGTTAAAGGGATTTGGCCATAGCTGTTACCAAAACACCTGCTGGATTTGAACTGCAAACACATGCTTTGGAGTCAATGTTTTGAATAAAAATATACAAAAGTGGTTTTCTTTCACTGATTAACAACCAAGGGCATCAAACAAGAGATGAAATCCAGTATTTTTCCTCACACTGCAAAAACACCAAATCATACCAAGTATTTTTAATCTCGTTTCTAGTGCAAATATCTCGAAATAAGTCGGAACTAACTCACGAGTATCTCTTCAGCAAGATATAGAAGCTTGTTTTAAATAAATAATTCCTTAATATTGATGAAGAAGTTCTAGTTCCACTTTCAGATAAATTTAACAAGACAATTTCCCCATGTTATAAGTTAATTTATCTGCAAATACAACAAGTTCTTTATCAATAAAAAGAAATGATTTACTTAAAGCAAGCCTCTATATCTTGCTGATAAGTTACTTTTATATTAGTTTTGTCTTAATTCAAGTTTATTAAGCTGTTTGTACTAGAAACTAGATAAGAAATACTTGGTAAGATTTGGTGTTCTTGCTGTGAAACTCTCCCACTTTTATAATTAAATATGTAGAAAGGATCACATTATCTTGCAGAATTTCTGCTGTATTTTCTATTCCTGGAAGTTTTGCAGCGATCTTGAAGGTTAGGCTCTCGAAGGTTTCCTTTTTGGGTAAGAAAAACTTCCCTGCGGTGGGAAGTGATGTGAAGTGGAGCACCGGGACGTTTCTTCGTCCCCGTCTTTCTTCTTCTCTGTGTGGGAAAACCTCGCTCGCTCCCTCTCCATTAGCCGTGAGGGAGAAATCACACGCTGACGGCTTCGCTCACATCATTTACAGCAGTTTCTGTACTCCGTCTCCATGGTTACAACATCTTGTTATGTAATTGATTGCAACAAGGGCTTTATTTACCTACTGTACCTCGAGTCAAGCCCAGGATTCCCCGGTTTAAAGCAGGCCTACACATCTGGCTCTTGAGAACAATGTAAACACTGTAGAGTTTAATGTAATTGCAAGAGCTTTTAGCATTATGTATTGACACTTTGATAAACATAAGAGGCTGTTAGGGTGCGATACAGGCACATAGGAACACATGAAATGGTTTTCTAACTCCTTTTTTTGGCAAATCCATTATGTTTTATGAAAAATCACAGCATCTGCTACTCTGAATATTTTTCTTTTTCTTATTACAGTGGGGGAAAAGGTATTTAGCCAGCCACCAATTGTGCGAATTAAAATGATGAGAGACTATGAGAGACAAAATGAGAAAGTAGATGTTGCAGGTCTGTGAGAGCCAGAAATGTTTCTCCCACCAGAGTTTGCAAATAAATTCTTAAATAATCAATGTGATTTTACTGGATATGTTTTCTCATGTTGTCTCTCATAGTTGAGTTTTCTCTATGATTTTAATTTCAAGCCTCTCTTTATAAGTGGGACAACTTGCACAATCGGTGGCTGACTAAATACTTTTGTTTCCCTACTGTATATCTATTTGAAATTCTGTTTTTGCACTCGTTATATTAACACCAAAGCAATTTTCCAGTCTGTGAATCTGTTTACTGGCAAAGGGAGTCAAGTGATTATGATTCTCGACTGCATACACAGTTTAAGCAAATCCTACAAACGTTTTGAAATTGTTTGGAGGAAAATTGTTTCATCTTGTAGGTTCGGCTTTCTAAATATCAAAATCCAGCCGAGTTGCAGTGATTGGTCAGAAAATACTGAAAACATTAAGGTGATTGGTTGACGTGTTGCAAAAAGCAGCAAATAAATTAATTTCAAAATTAAAATGGTTTTTCTCTTTTCTCTCTCATCCTACCAAAAACTGGATGGTAAAAATCTTCAATCTGGTTCTTTGGTCTCAACTTTTTTCGAAGGAAAATGTTGTTTACAGAGAGAATTAAGAGATTTTTTAAATTCATTTTTGTTTGTTTATTTTAGATATTTAAAATGTCTTTCAGCTCCAGTGTTAAATGTTTGTTTATTGATAGATCTGAATGCGTTCTTGCGTTATCATATAGTTATCATTATATTACTTAAAAATGGTCTCAAAACAACAATATTATCGATTATCAATTCATCGTCCAGCAAATGTTGTTATTGTGACAGGACTAGTGATCAGATTTGGGAAAATTGCTTGTCTGGGCAAAACTTGCAAATAATTCAACATTTCAACTTCCTATAGTGACTGATGTATCAGGCAGTTTCACAAAATATCAGCTTTTATTGCTTTATTAAGAAAGTTTGAGCTTCTTCATAAACACCAGTCTGTGTTTGTCGTTTATGCGTCTGGATAAAAATGAATCGCAGGAGGTGACCAAGCAAATATTCAATCAGTTTCCATCTTTTGTTGTGTGACCAGAATATGAATCACCAGCTCTGAATCTGATTTCAAATCCCTCCTTCTGTCCCAGAAAGGAATGTAATCCTCCTTTCAGGGGAAAAGAGTGAGTCACGTCTGGGTGAAAAGGTTAAGTAACCCAGAGGCTTCCTCACTAACGTCTGGAAACTTTTTAAACAATGAAAATCTAGCTCAGCCATAAAGTCAAATACTTCTTAATTTTCAACTATCAAGTCTATTTTATAGCTGTGTTCAGCTGAGAAGTATTAAAATGGTCAATATTACCAATTGGATTAATATTCCTCACATCCCCTTTGGTCGTAATTACAAATCAAACTATTTGTAAAAAACATGAAGGACTTTTAAAGCATCTCCAGTAAATAACCGTAAAAACTCCCATTAGTGGCATATTTAGCTTTTAGGCAGGCTTAGCCTTTCAGCAGCTGCATTTTATTAATAAATACGTACAATCTCTCTTTCCTTGAGGGACTAATGAAGCTCATTAAGTCGTTTAGAAACCAGTTGGCAGAAACAGACAGGTGTGAAAATCCATTTTGAAGAGATTAAAGTGTTTTTGATGAGGCTCAAAGCAAAACCTTTTTATTTTAATCTGTATTCAACAAATACAGATTTAATCATTTTTGCAGATCTTTTGGGGAAAACTTTTGTTCTCAGATCTATTTTTTGAAATATAAATTTTAAAATTGATTTGTCACCCTGGTAACAGGAGATGACATTTTAATACACTCCTAAATATGTAGCTGTAAGGTAAAAGGTTGAGAATTTTACTCCAATGCTTGAATATGATCTAATTTATGCTTTAAGTTTCCTGCTGCAGATTTGAGGTCGTCAGCAGCCTCAAATCAGCAGAAAGCTTTGAACGGTGACGATGAACTTTTCACCACGACATGCAAATTCAAACAGGAAGCAGGTTCTCGTTTTGGCCTCTGATGATGAGTTCCTCATCATCAGGCTCTACAAAAAACTGCCTCCATTTCCATTTTCATTAGCAGCTAAGTGGGCAGAGGACCGGATAGAAAGGACGTTTAAGGTCTGCGGTTCAGTGCAGTGATGTGTGATATCAAGAGGCTTGTGTTTTCTCTGAATGATCAGATCTGCATATCAGGACGCCTATTCTCTGATTAAAACCAAGTTAGCTTCGACCTTAATCCTCTCTGGGAACAATTAATGATTAGCATCCTCTTTTGGCTGAAAGCAATCACAATCAGAACTGGGCTGGAGACAGGATTTCATCAGAAATGCTTGAAGTTGAAACAGTTTCACCCCTTATCTTCCTCAAAACCTCGATAATCCTGAACAAACACGTAAAAAAAGGTCGTTTATCTTCGCCCGTAAGCCGCCTTATGCGGACAAGATGCGACTGAATGCCAACAAGCAGCACAGGTTGCCTGCTGAATAAAAGATAAGCTTGTCTCACTTCTCCGCTGGCAGCTAACCCCATCAATATTACATCTGAAGGGGAGTATTGCAAACAAGCTATTGAGACAGAAACGATGCAAAAAACTCTGCTTTATTTGCACTCAGAAAACAAAATGCAGCAAAAACTTTCTTATGCACGGGAAAATGTTTCCTGTTGAGACAGAAGGAATACAAACAAGGAAAATCCAAATTTCTCAGCCAGAACTACAACAAATGTGATGTAATAACGCTGCTAACGCATTTTTAATAAAGAAAAAAATAAATGGAAAAACATCCTGGCTCTTAAACACATGTTTTCAGTCTTGTGTCATTTGTAACTTTGTAACATCTGTTTAAAAAGATGGTATACAAATAAATTATTTACAGTGACATAATTCTAACAGTGTGCATTTGTTGTATCGTTTATTATTTATCGTTGTCTCAATAAAATCCAATTAATGTTGGAAAATCTCTAAAACTCTGCATTGTTGAGCTGAATCATGTGTAAATCCTAAAAACAAGCTTTATCTTGTTTTTCAATCAAAATAACTAATTGGTTTTACACCAGTTAAGACCAAGGTGAAACCAAATCAGACCCACTGCTAGGAACCTGAACGACTGCAGTCTTTAATGATTTTAAAGAAAAATAATTGATTATCTTTCCCCACCGTCAACTGATCTACATTCAGCTTTTCACCATTTATAAGAGAATATTCTTGATTTCAAGGAGAAGAACTGAAGATCTCTCACAGAGAGACTGTGATTTGGTTGCACAGCCTCTAATTATTCCTGGAGAGCAGCCGTGATTGCTCAGCAGAGCTGAACGCATGCCAGTAAAACATCAGAACCACCAACATAATGTTGACAGAAGGCTGCATAAAGCCTTCAGCAGAGCAACTAACGGGTCACATGTCCTCCTCTCAGCTGATGCTGGAGTCAAAAACAGACGAACAATGTGACATATTCTGGTGATTTCCAATCACTGTCATGTCTCTCTGCAGGAATTGTTAAAGGTTTTTCTTGGGAATAGAAAAATGAAGAGATTAAATGTAGAAAAGGCAAAAGAGAGAGACGGATGGATTTATTTTAGACTTCTCTGGAGACGATTAACTCCAACATTCATCTAGAAGTCAGTAATACTAGTTAGTGCTTGATTATTTTGACAATTAATCAGGTAAAAAATGGGCACATTCTACATATTTGTCATTTAGCCTCTTAAGTCTTTTTTGCACAATATTAGAAATGCATAAAAAGATGCAAATAAGCAAATAATTCAGTTCATTAACAAGAAAATGAACATTTTATTTCCTAAAATGCAATTAAATAGCATTCCTATAGTGATTAGTTGTAGCAATGATGCATCTGTAGCTAATCTGTTGATTAGTTTTTGGATTAATAATTGGATAGGAAAAAGTGCTTAAAGTAACTAAAGGCCCTAAATCATTTTTTTCTGAAAGGAGCTCAAAACTGAAGTCTAATTATCTAATAATGTAATGAGCATGTTTTGTATAGGTCATAAATCTAACCTAACCTGTTATAAAACTATGGAAAAAAACGGCAAAAGCGCTAGAAATTACTAAACATTTTTTAATCTGAAGGAATTTTGACCTTCATATTTTAAGTTTTTTATGCTTTGTTTTATTTTATGAACACTTCAGTACTTATTTTAGACAAACTCAATATTTTCAGTATTAGTATTAGCCAGTAGCTTGTCAAGTAGCGTTGCGGCTACTTTCTACGCAGACGTGTAGATGTCAGTCATACGAGGCTGCAGCGCCTGCAGCTGTACGGCTGTACACACAGTGTGTACCTTGAAATTTTAATAAAGAAAAAAACTAGTGTTGGAGTTGCTTTTTGAGCTTTTTTTGTGATTTCGCAACCTGAAGAGCTGATGGGTCGCCTGGTTGGCCGACCGTGACATCTGCTGCGCTCTTCCTGAGCGTCGAGCTAAAACTGCGGGTTAAACAGTTAAATCTAGTTGAAACATTACCAAAAGAGTAGAAATGAAGCTAACATTGTTGCTTCATCTTCTCCTCCTCTGGATGTCGTAGATATAGAAATAGGTCCGCTGTTTTTGTGAGCAATTCACCTTATGTGCAAGTAGCCTATATTTGTGTGGTTTAGGTATGTGCAGGCACATGATGCGCGAGTGAGTCACTTCTGGGTGCACATGATGCGCGTTGGAGTTGGTTGTGCTCTTGTGGGTCCGGTGCAGTGACTGTGTTGCACGTACCCTCTGATAATATCCTGCAGGCTTTTCAGAAATTGTGGAACCCATTTTGATAACAGAAAACATTGACAGACTCCTGATGTGTCCTGGAGTTGTGAAAAGCTAACTTTACATTTCCATTGAACTGACAAGGCAGTCTGGCTGTTTGGATCTTTTCCTACACAGTTACAGATTGTAGTCCGACTTAAATTGACCTGAAGTGGGTCTGCTCTTAAAATATTTGCTGAATTTGTGCCAGAAGGAGCTGGAGAGTTGGAAACTGGCCCCTTTGACTTTGCAGGAGCGTGACCATGTGAGTTTGGTAACATCATCCACCTCTCTGCTTTATGAATGCAACTAATGACCACCAGCATGCTTGTTTTACAAGCATTTAACCTCTAATATGTGCACATGTTTAATTAAAGAAGAGAGTCAAACTGTTCCATGTGTTTTTAATTACGACCTCATTAACTCCATGATCCTAATCCGATGCTTTTTCCAAAGGAGGCTGCTTTGCTGACAATGGATATTTAGTTTTTTCCCCCAGAGTGAGAACTCTCCATCCTTTTACCAGAAACCTGTTGGTGACGCGTGGCAATAATTAGGGAAATCTCGCTGCACTATATGCATTTATAGACAAGATATATGAAACGTAGAACCAAACTGATCAACATTGGTATTACAGTCAATTAGAAAAATACATTGACTCCTAACATTACACTTGCACCTGTTTTTCATCATTAGACATAGCTGTTGTGGAGATGACAGATGCTTTCCGCCAGCCCTCGCTCTTCTACCATCTGGGAGTGAGAGAGAGCTTCAGCATGGCCAACAACATCATCCTGTACTGCGACACTAACTCCGAGTCTCTCCAGTCTCTGCAGGTAAGCCGGCCTGTCTGCAACGCTCCACCGCCGATTAAAAACTATGTGCAGGTCGAGGCTGAAGGTTGATAACGATGTAGTTTGGTGCATGTGGCATAGATACAATGAAAAACTTCACATATCACTCGTTATTTCACTTTTTTATTTATTGTAGGGCTGAAACTAACAATTATTTTTGTATTCTGGTGATTAATCAGATTTTTAAATAATTAGTAAATTCTGCAAATTCTTAATTCAAGCCTTTTTTATGCAGTATTAGAAATGCATGAAAAGATGCAAATACACAAATAATTAAATTCCTTTTTTAAATATGAAAATAAAAATTTTATTACCTAAAATGCAATAACGCGTCTGTAGCAAACGATGCATTTGCAGCTAAAAAATAAAATGTTTGCTTGACTTGGCAGCAATACATTGTAGGGCTGATCTGCTGATCAATTTTTGGATTAACCAGTTAATGATCGGATAGGAAATATGATTATTAGGAGATTTTTAACAGCATTTGAAACAGGTGAAGCTAAACGATGCAACATATTTACACTCGGGTTGTTTTTTAAATCTTAAACACAAAATTTACATATTTTTAACAGTTTTGCCTTAATTACTGCTCTGTGTTGTTCTGTCATCAAATAGATTTTTTTGAATATGTCGAGTCAACGATTAATCAATTCATAATCATTTCAGGCCTAGATAAGCTGTGATTCTAGATGTGCTAAATAGAAAGTACAGTTGATTAACAACATTACCACATTATCAATAAAGTCGTGTCCCGACACAATAAAGTGTTTTTTACAATCTCAGCTCCATTAAGTCTGTTTTTTTTCCTGCGTTCCTCTGAGCTCAAATGCAAACGGTTTCCTGATACAGGATTTCATCTCATCTGATGAGAGTTGCTGCTTCACACCATGAAATACAGATTTTCCTCTGATCTCAGTTCTTTAAATAATGAAGCTCTGTTAAGATAAATTTGCTTGGAGCAAAGAGTCTTTAGTTTATAAATGTTAGCATGTTAATTTCTGGTGAAACATTTCTAAAGTAAGAGAGTTTTAGACCAGTTTCCTGTTGAAGGGATTTTTAAAAAATCACCCGATTTGAGTGAAACATTTTTTATTACGTTTGTGACACATTCAGTTATTATGCTGCTGAACAATGTTTTCTTAGGGTAAAATTATGAGAATAAAATCACAGTATTACAACTTTATTCTCACATTATGATGACTTTATTCTTATTAGTTAGACTTTATTGTTGTGATATTACAACTTTATTCTCATATTCTTTTGACTTTATTCTTGTACAAGCTTATTCTTGTATTTTTATTTCATTTTCTTGTACATACATGGTTTTAAAGTGAAATAATCACACTTTCATTTCGTTGATCAGCCATTAATCTCACCCACGTCTTAAGATCTTCAATTTTCTGCAGCTTCTGCTGTGATTTTTATTATTTTCATTTAACCTGGACAGGTTCCTGCCTGAAGTTTATATTCAGAGAGAAAATCTGATCATTTGCATTAAGTCTGAACTTTTTCCTCACATTTCGTCACATTAGAACCACAAACTTCAGTAGTTCTTGTTGCAAACAACAAAAAGAAGCAAATAATTGTGAAAACGGAAGAAAATCTTTCCCATTTTTGCATTTTTGTTCATAATAACCTCCCAGATAAACAGTGCTAACTTCATTAACCTTCCAACTATAAACATACAATCAAAAGTACAATGAAATAGTTTAGTTCTAAGTGTATTTTTGTGGCCTAGTCAAAGTCCAAACCTAATTCCAACTGAGAATCTGTGTTAAGACCCAAAAACTGCTCAGCACAGATGCTGTCATATTTTTTTTGCTTGTATTTCAGGAGATGATTTGCCAGTTTGACTGAGATTAAGTTATTTCTGCACACGTTTAACCCAGAAGACTTGAATTTCTTTAGTTTTTTGGTTTCAATAGAATAAATGTGAAAAAGATGAGCCAGTCCAGCTTATTTTTGAATCTCTGATTAGTTGTGTTGGAGCAGCGCAAACATGATGATAAAATTATCTGTTTTCAAACATTAGTTGCACTTGTTAACACAGGAGATGATACATTTGTGCCAAAATTATCTTGATACATGAAGATAGCACAATGCTGATATTTAATGTTGGAAATTACTGGAAAAATAAATCAGAATAGTAATTTTTCCAAAGGGAAAACTCAAATATGCATGCTACAGGGATCCGTTTTAACATTTCAAACTAGATAATGGTTTAGTTCAGCATTTAACTTAGCATATGGGGATGCTATTTGTTATATTTTTACACTAACAGCTTTGATTGGTTGAACCCAGCAGGTGTGATGCAGTAAATTATCCCTGGGAGAAAATGTTCCTGTCCAACCTCTGAACATATTTTCTTTGCTCTCATTTCAGGAGATAATTTGCCAGAAGAACACTGTAAGTGCACAAAGCTTTTTCTCTCGTCTCCTTCGTTTCTCACACATCACACACATTATGTTGTGTAACGAACATGCTGGTTTATGAACGAATTATCGAAAGCCTTATGCTTCTGTTCTCGGCGCTATAAAGGTTTGCACTCATGCAGCAAACTGTGGTTGAGGAGCTGTGATAATTGTTTGGTTAAATATATTTTTAAAAAAGTCTCCTCTTTCACTTTCAAGATGCGCCTTCCCCACATGACAGCTGCTAAGTGTGATTCACCGCACATTCTGCATGAAACAGCTCAGGCACTTTGAGAATTTGGTTTGCAAAAAACAGCAGCAGCATTCAAATAAGGTGGTTCCTTAAAACTGAGGAAATCCTGTTTTTAAATGGCAGGTTGGACTGTAACCTCTGCACAAAATCTCATCTGTATACAGATTCTGATGCAGATATATCTAATTCTTAACCTGCATTGCTGTTTGCAAAAACCAATGCAACAGTTAAAGCGTCCTACTTTGCTACAGTAACACACTTTGCCTGATAAATGTTGGCTGATGTGAGATATGAAGGCTTAGGTTTTCAGTGGACAGAGTTGACCCTGCGCTGCATGAGACGCTCTGTTCTCCGACTCCTGTAGAGTGAAAAGTGCTGGTTATCACAGAATCAGAGTGTGAACTCATACATGTCACTCGTATGCACCCACTGTCATTTGTTCTCCCTGCTTCCTGTAAGGCGCTGGTCTCTGAACTCCAGCAACCTCCTCTTATCTCATCCTGCATACTCATAAAAACAGTTGAAATGCAGTACAGTAATAGCAGACATCGATGCTTTCACTGCAGAAAAACTAAATGATACCAAGTGTTTTTGGTGTAGTTTCTAGTGCACTTGAAATAAGACAAAACTAACTTATAAGTAACTTACAAGTTACTTATAAAAATATCTTGTTATAAATTAATCTGCCAGTGGGATATTAATGAATTATTTATTTAAAAAAAGCTCCTATTTCTTACTGAAACGTTACTTGTAAGTTAGTTTTGTCTTAAGTGGACCAAGATATTTGCACCAGAAACTAGACCAAAATATTTGGTAAAATTTTGTTTTTGCAGTGTTATTTTTACAATTTTTTATGCACACTCATCACATATAACATCAACACTGACACAAGTGTTTCATAACTTTTTAATTGTATTTTTCTTATATTTCTCTCAAGAATAAAAACATTTCATAGGAGGAGAAAGGTGATCCGTCCTTGTCTGAGTGCAACCAGCCACAAAAAACAGCCGTATAATTTTACAGTGATTTATTTTCAAGATGTTTTTTATTTTCAAACTCATTCTTAAGACGTTTTCACATCTGATAGTCCAGTTGACTCAGTTCGATGGGGGACCAAAATCGTGATATTTGTTCCATTTTCACTTCACTGTCAAATGATCCAAACTAACTAAAACCTGTGTATTAATATTAATGGGATCAATCTGAATTGTCAGTATAAATGCTGAAATCACCCAAAAAGAGACTCTTGAGTGCACAAAATACTCTGCAGATGACGTTTCACTGGATTTCTATCTAAAAACATGAGTCACAAACTGTTTGAAATGTGATATTTTTAACTGCCTGCCATCATAATTACAACCCAGGTAATTAGTTTGTAATTTTGTGGATCCATTTACAGCGATTTCCAACAGCTTTATTTCCAAGTTCACTCGCTGTGTTTTTACAAACCTCCAAAGATTTAATGTTTGTGTGGAATAAACAACGGCTTCATTGAGTTAACAAGCTGTTCACACATCCTTAAATAGTCAAAATATCTTCAATGCATGTATCTAAAATTAACAAATTCATTAGAAAATATGTAAGGTGACCTTAAATATGTTAAATTGTGTTCATAGCACAATTAAATTGTATATATTCTATGTAGTTTATTTTTCTTGTGGGACAAATGAACCATTACTAGCTTGGTAACGTTTATCCATCTATCATTGGTAGATGCATAAAAAAGTCTTAAAGGTGGCCTGTTGAACAGGTTAGAATAAGTTTATGTGCAATACAAAACGGTCTCATTTAGTCTCATTCCTTTCAGAGTTACCTTTTACCGCTGGTTTTACAGCATTAAAACCAGCTGACCAAACATGCTGGAGCTCAGCTTGGGTTGCTAGGTAACAAGCTGGGCTTCATTGGGATTGCTGCCTGCTGATTTATGATGTTACATTCCAGATGTTTTTAAAGCTGCTCATTTTCCAGACACCAAAAAATATTAACTTATTTAAAAAAAACAACACCGACTCAGTGTTTTTATTTTAGCATCTTTTTAGAAGCAGTTGAGACTCAAATATAAGCTGTGAGTTTTGTATGATATATTCCCTTTTGGCGAAAGCTGCAGAAACACTGGTTGACAACAGATTCTGTAACGGCAGGTTTCAACCTGGCTGTTCAGGATGAGCTGCTAATGTGACGAGCTAACAAAGAGAACAACTCCTCGTCAGTCCCAGGCCTCAGAGAACCAAAACCCTTGAGCCAAAGTCTCTTTCACCTCGGTAAACTTTTACCTGTAAACGGCTTGTTCGAGTTCCCATCAGATGAGCTGCAGCTGTTCTGAAACATTCAGGAGCTCCTGGAAACAAACCTGCCATTTGATTCCTGTGACGGCATGAAACATACACAGACAGTAGAGCTAAATATAGCCGCAGTGTTTTGCAACACGCTTTTGTTAAGAGAACCAGGGGTCAGGGTGTTATTTAGTTTTTTTCTCAGAGTTGATGTCATTATCCTCTGTTGCACAGGAGGAAGTTGTTATCAGTTGATAGATTTCACCGCTGCACCATGCCGTCTTTCACTTCCTTTTCGGTGGCAGTGAAGGCATCAGCTGTGGCGTCGGTGCTTCTGTAAGGCTGAAAACATGATAGATTGTTAGTCAGGAAGCAGCTGAGTTTCAGCTTCTGATGCTCATCTAACGGGTTTTTTATTCTTTTTGAAAACATTGCAAGGTTTTCTTTTTGTGCTTCAGCTGTGTGCACACACCACCCGTTTTCTCTTTCTTTAATTAGCAGCAAAAAAGCCACCAGAGCTTTATCAGTACAGCCAAACCACAGATGTCTAAAAATGAGATGTAAATAAATAACCCTGTTGGTGCTGCAGCAGAAATAAGACATAAAGCAAAATAAAAGCCAAAGATGGAGGAAAATGATGGTGTTTGCACCAGGTCAGCAGATCAGCATTAAATTTCACTTTAATTTGTTCAGTGGACTGGAGGAAAATGCTAAATTCATCTAAGTGCATACCTGTCAGTGTTGGTAGAATAAGAAATCAGCTTTTAATGGCGTAGTTATCGCTGTTCTCCCACAGCTGCTGGCTTGTTCACAGTAATGTTTTGTGAAGTAAAAAGCTTTAAGCAGAGGAAGCAGCTTAAACTTCCTCTGAAACTGCTTCCCATCTATTTACAGTAAAAAGGTATCCAGTTTATTCTCTATAAAGTTAGTTTTGATGGGAATTCAGCAATAAAATTTATTTGTTCATATATGAATGGAACAAAATATTGTAACTGAGGTTTAGGACATTTCCAGATGTCAGAGCAGATGAAGAATATTAAACGCAAAGGAGCATCTTTTTGATGCACATCCAGCAAAGCAAAACTAGCAAGTTGTCTGAACAGAAAACAGATTGGTTCTTTAATAGAAAACACTTTCTAACCAGAATATGTTGATTAGTATTAGCCAGACATGAAATGATGGAGTGAGCGCTTTTACTTTTCTCACTAAGCTAAAACAAGATGGTTTCGCAACCAGAAAATATTGACTTTTACTCCTTTTGTTACTTGTTTTGTTCTGTCTGTCGGTACAACATGTCTGCTGATGTGTGCAGATTTCTTGATTAAATGAAACTGGTTTCTCCAAATGTTGCTAACGCATATTTGCAAACGTCGATTAACTGTAAGAGGGATACATTTCTCTGTTTCTCAATTTATGAGATTATTTAATTTCCCATACAAGTTGCTTTTGTGTAGCATTAAAATAAAAGTTACTTTTCTATGAGAAAATTACCCCAACATAGATATAATAATCTCCAGATTGTAACATTTTGGTAGCTACATTACTGTAGTGCAGCTAAATTCCTGTAAATGGTTCACAGACTGATGGTTATGCCATAAAATATAACAAATATTTGGTGACACAGCTGTTGGGAGAAATGGGAGTGAAACAATGGGTCACAAATTCTGCAAACTGAAGGCTGCAAATCAGACGTTTAGTGATTTGAATGATTTAAAATGGACATTTTTTGTTCAGGTGTTCATGGATTTTAGCTATTGATGGATAACTGCTGTAAATACCAAGAACCACTGTAATTTTTTTGTTTTCTATTGGAATTTTTGTCGAGCCGTTTTTCACTATTTCAGAAAAAGTAGTGAAAAACTGAGCTTGGCAAAAAGTGCCTTCAAAGCCTCAGTTAGGGTACCGGTTTGTAGGATCTCCAAACTTTTGCTCCTCAGTGGATAAATCAGTACTTTTTTCCTGGATGACCGCTGCCTTATGATGCGTTTAGTGTATTTTTGTCCCATAAATTCATCACTTTTTCCAAATATCATGTATGATTTCTCATTTAAATGACTATAAGTATTGGGAAAGAAAAGGAAAAGTTGTAATGGCGATTAGATATTTACTTTAATAGACATAATGAGCCTAACTGACATAAAAAATCTTGAAAAGGTCCAAGCAAGGTTTCACATAATGTGCATTTAAAATTAATATTTAAATGTGTAAATTTCTTTGACGAAAGAGAATATTTTGTGACTGAAACTAGGGATCCATTCTCACCAGTCCTGTTTAGTCCACTTTAATCCAACTGTATAGTTTGTTTGTCTTGAAAATCTTTGGGGAGATTTGAATACTCAAACTCTGATATGGACTAAAAAAAAACAAACTCTGGTCCGCCTACAAACTTGCAACTTGTTTCAGTTGAAGGGAAATCTGGTGCGGTTTAAAGGCATATGTGAACGCCAAGCAGACCGGAGACTGCTCCGAAAGCAGGAAGTGAACTACAGCCAGGGTTTTCTGGGTAAATACAACCAAAACAAAGGCGCCTCTAGCGCTAGCGGGAGAAACAACTCATTGTTTTTTACCAAAGAGAAATCCTACAACTTCTTAAATCTGACATGACCCATTTTTGTTTACATTTTATAAAGAAAATTTGCACTTGGTGTCTTCTTCTGAGGTTTTCATGTCATTTCCTTTAGTAGTTCTGGTGTAGCGCCCCCACAGGTGAGGAGGGGAACAGGTTTTTCAAAGGGTTTGGATCGTATGATGCAGTGCAGTGTGAAAGAGAATCGGACCAGCTGAAAATGAAACAAAAGTTGCGATTTTGGCCCCCAGTTGTACCAAATCTACCAGACTGTCAGGTGTGAAAACACGGAAATGAAAAACAGCACGTCTCCACTGTTTCTAATCTGAAGTGAGAAGTAAATAAATAGACGATTCCACTGCTTTACTGGTTATTCCAACAACGTTTAATGTTTGTGTTTTCCGTCCGCAGACATGTTCAGCCAACTACACCTTCATCCCGTACATGGTCACACCTCACAACAAAGTGTACTGCTGCGAGAGCAGCCTCATGAAGAGCCTGACGGAGCTGATGCAGCCCAGCTTCGAGATGCTGCTGGGGCCCATCTGCATGCCGCTGCTGGACCGCTTCATTCAGCTGCTCAAAGTGTCACAGGCCAACTCTCAGTGAGTGCTTTCCTGCAGTGTGTGTGTGGTGTCATCAGCTACCATCCTTCAGCTGTGAATCTTTCATTTTGGTCCTGTTGCAAAGATTTTGTAACCTAATAAAAAGTCTTTTGCCACTGCAGCTCATAAGAAGGGATGTTGAATGAACAAACATCCTGTTTTTGGCTGTTCTGCAGAGGAAGAACTGCTTACTGCTCATTTCTATTGACACAGCAAAGGATTTAAGCAGAAATGGCAAAGCTGTAAAATGCACCAATTGCATGTTCAACATTTAGATGGAAATGTCTTCCTATTCCTGGAAAAGATGATGATGATGATTGTAGATGCAGACCATTTTAAAGTTTGGATTAGGCTTGTCTAAAGTGCTGTAAAGTTGTAATAGAAATCATTTAAAGTGTTTCTATGTCTCTGTAATTTGTCAGTGCTTTGCTGAATCACATTTTTGACGTGAGGTTACCAGTTTTAGATGTTATATCTCAAGTTGGATCAATCAGATCCGTGAAGATCAATGTTCAGTTTATGCCACAGATTCCTAGTAAAAATGAATTTAAGTCTTTATCTTAACTGGCCCATTCTAATATTTGTATGTTGTTTAATTAAAACCAGGTGTTTCCAACTACACGCAAGAGCGCTGGCGTGCTTCATGTTTGAGATCTGCTCATAATATTTAACTGTATCCAAAAAGTTGAGGAAACCTTGTGGTTGTTTGAGTAAGAGGAAGTTAAAGTTATCTACTGATGTAGACTTCCGCTGAAGGTTATATAGTATTGTCATAGCTAAAAAAAAAGGGATTTTTGAAATTGAAAACGTTTCACCATTCCTTTTAGTAAATTAAAGTGTTTAAAAACATGTAGTTTTTGACTTTTAAATGGGACCTATTATTCAAAATTCACGTTTTTATGGTTCTAAAATAAAAACCACCCTGGTATTTTTAGTAATAAGTAAATGTTTTTATGTGTTTCAAAAACGACCCAATTGTTAACTCATAATCCACCAGCACTGCCCGTCACCTAGCAACCTCATCAGAGCCCAGCCCATCACCTACCAACCCCAGCAGAGCCCAGCCCGTCACCTAGCAACCCCAGCAGAATTCCAGCCCGTCACCTAGCAACCCCAGCAGAATTCCAGCACGGTTTAGGAGGGAGTTTATGTGGATTTAAAGTGACAGAGACCCTAAAACAGCTCATTGTGAAAGGAACTCAAAACCAGACTAAAATCTCATTATCTAAAAATGATTTTGTAAAGAATGTGAAGAACTATGATAAGCATTCAGAGGTCACCTTGGCTCTAATAAATGAAATTATATATTTTTTCATTTACTCATATTATCTCAGTCTGATATAAAAATGTGTCTTAAGGCCGGAAACATAAAAAAAAAGCCAAAACAACATAAATCTGATTAGTTTTTCTAACTAACTGTATCGTTTTTGTCCTGCAGCCAGTATTTCAGAGAGACCATTCTGAACGAGATCCGTAAAGCCCGGGAACTTTACACCGGCGTGGAGCTGTCAGCCGAACTGAGCCGAATTCAGCAGAGGCTGGACAACGTGGAGTGTCTTTCAGTGGACGTTGTCATCAACCTGCTGCTGACATACAGGGACATCCAGGTGAGCACTGAGCTATGAAAAACGACACAGGAACATGTTGTTCTGAGCAGCAAGTAGCAAAGAGGACCAGATATTTGCCACCTACCTCAGGACAGACACCACACTAAGTCAGAAAATGTTTAATGCTCTGTGTCAGACTTGTCTCCAGGTTGTACTGTTGCTATGTTTACCCATATCTCTGTGACAGTCGAGCTGTGCTTGACTAAAACATTCAGTGACTGGATGTCAGCAGTCAAAAATGTCAAAACTCGAGTTCTTAACTAAAAAAATAGTGAACCGTATTTTGTCTGTCACAGTGTATGAACAAGTAAAATGTTTACTGGCAGCACCTGTTGAGGTTTTAGAAACTCTCCCCAGACAAGTTAGTTGTTCTTCAGGTACACAATGAAAAATAAGCACGAGGAAATTTACTGAAAGTCAGATTCAGTTTTATTCAAAACAAATGATGAGTCAATTAGATACCAGATAAAGTTGTTTATGACAGATTATATGTTAAATACAATCCATGACACAATTGGTGCGCGTCCCAATTAGATACTCCACTGAAACACTTCATTATTTATAGACGGTTCCCACAAGACCGGGCCAGAAATCCGCCATCTTGGTAGGCAACCGTTAAACAGCGCTACATAGGAGCAGCATTAGCGAGACTTAAATTAGTTTCTTTAACTGTTTTCTGCTCTTTAGTTGAAACAGTTCGAGTCAATTGTATTTTTGTTGATGATAAATGTCCAAATGTTTGCAATTTAATCGTTTCAGCCCTACTGAAACAATTTATGGTGATAAATCGATTATTGAAATGATCATAATCGAAGATAGTAATAAATTAATTGTTAACTGGAGTATACCAACTCAAAGAAAGTGTATTTTCTGAAAGAAGAACATGCTCAGAACAGTAATTCATCTAAACTGTACCAAGATATACACATTTTGTATTTAAATTTAAAAGTAAACTTTCATCTGTAAATATGTTTTACTCCTTAAGTGGCCTCATTCTAACTTCACCTGGTTTAAATAAAATAATAACAATTCATATTAAGCTACTTTTGCTATCAAATTATTAATCAGTTATTCAAAAATAATCAAAATACATTATTTTATCTTTGGCTACAAAATGCTACAAATATTATTTTCTTATTTAAAAAATTATTTTAATTATTTGTGTTTTTAATGTATTTCTAGTATTGTATAAAAATGCTCAAGTGGTTAAATGCATTATTGGTATAATCGATTACTAAAGCAATCATTAGCTGCAGAAAATCAACAACAAAAACCTCAAAGATGAGCTTAATGTCACATTTAAGAGGAAAATAAAGTCTGAACGTAGATGTTTGGAAGAGGTCACCTCGGCCATTTTCACCCCTTCAGAGAATCGTTTCTCCTCAAACACAAGTCGTCCTAAACCACCTGCGGAGAGCTTGTGGCGCGTCTTTTGTGCCGCTCATTTTAAAACTTCCATTCTTTCATCGCTGCTTTGTGGTGCATTCATTGTCCACATCCTGCTGCTCACTGAAAGCATCGCACAGCCTCATGAATCTTTCATTAGGACAACAAGCATACAGGATGTCGTGAATTATTCAGCAGGCTGTAGTGAATATGTAGGCAAATATAAGGAACAAAAATATGATGAAGAGCCCACTCAATTACCGGCATGCGTTCGCTGCTTGAGAGTGTGGAGTGTCTGAATGAATAAGGTGCATGAGAAGATTAAGATCTTGCTGAAATCAGAGTTTCGCAGCAGCTTGTTCTGTTCCCACAATCTTTATGTCAACAGTGTGAAGGATAAGGTTGCAGCAGAAACTGAACTGCATTTTTTTATTTACCTTCCAGGATTATGAGTCCATTGTGAAGCTGGTTGAAACTCTCGAGAAGCTGCCAACCTTTGACCCCATGGCTCATCCACATGTGAAGTTTCACTATGCTTTTGCACTGAACCGGTAAGACAGAAAACATGCAAGTAGCACTCATGCTTTACAGCCTGCTGATCTACCAAACCTGTAGGCTTTAATTATTCAATACTACACACAGGAAACTATTTACCACATGAAAACTTTTTCAGAAGAAAGCATTTTGGTTTATTTTGTACAATGACGTCTGAGGGATATTGCAATTAAAAAAATAAAAATGAAAAAATAAAAAGTTTCAAGGTTTTCAAGATTAATCTCAAAATTTCTGAGTGTTTTTCTGGCAAGTTCTAGACTTTTGAAGCTAAAGTTTTCAACTTTTTTTCTAGAATTTTCTTTAGATTAATCTAAATAAATTTCGGAGTTTTTCCTAGCAAATTATTGACTTCTTAAACTCAGAAATTTCCAAGTTACTTCTTGAAAAATTCTGCGATTAATCTTAAAATTCCAGTTGTTTTTTTTTCTGTCAAATTTTCAACTCAAGATCAGAAAAAAAAAAATTTCAGAAAATTTCTGAAATAAAGTTCAAAATTTCTTGTGGTTTTAGTAGAAATTTACTACTCATTTTTTTTTCATTTTTGTATTTTTTTATATGTGAATGTATTGGTATTGATACTAAAATCTGACTTCAGCCAAAATCTTTTGTTTCTAAATGTTGCCAAATAGTCAAATTCACTTTCCAAATAATAAACGACATTATTCGGCTTGTTTTTGTTTTCGTTAGTTTAAAAATGTCATAATTTCAACTTGAAGACTGTTTACAATTTACCTCTGTTCTGTACCCAGAATGCATTGCTGCAGAACTACCCTGTAGTTTATCTTGATCCATACATGAATTCTTATGGGAGATTTTTATAATTTATTTTTTTTAATGTCTGTCAAGCTGCTTTAAACAATTTTTGCTTAAACTTGTCAGTGTACTGAAGTTCACATATGCAGGTTTTAAGTGGCCGTTTATTATTTTCCAAACAGAAAATGCTCAATATGTTGCAGATGTACCACACAGTTGGGTTTCGGCTGCTTCTTTCACACCAGCTGCTTTTCTTGTAAAACCTTCCTGCAGTTTTTATAGTTCATCTGCCTCATTCAGCAAATAAAGGATGATGGCATCAGTTGTTAACACCAAATGTGAGCAACTTTTCAGCTTACATTTGCAACCTGGACTATTTCTATTTGGTTAGAAAGTCACATAGAATAAATGTTAGACAGAAAATCTATCTTTCAGCTTCGTGAGCAGAATGTGGTGCAGATATTTTGTTCCAGTTCGTCTCACAAAAGCTGAGATGAGTCACTATACCTGCAGTTAAAGTAAAGGAGATGTGTGGTCTGATTTATTTTTGCTGAGGGAAAAAATATGCAGCAGAGAAACTGTGTTTCAGTTGCATGCAGTAAAGAAGTCGAATGTCTCATGCAAGTAGAAAATATGGAAACACATTTATAAAAGTTGCATTTTAAGGTTTCTGACATAAAAGCCCAACATTTAAAAATGGCTGTGCAGAAAAGCAAGAGCAATAAAGCAATAATAGGTGATGCTTTCTTTGTTGCAGATGTTAAATGCCTGATTTTTGTATAAATGACTAGTGAAATCTGTCAAGAAAATCTGGAAATTTAACACAATGTAAGTGAGATTATTAAATTACGATGTGAGATGTGCAAACCAGACGCTTTCGGCAGCCAACGCTGAAGTCAATCAATCATGTGAATCTGAATTTGTAGCACAATTTTGAAAAATTGCTGCATATTTGGTAACAAAACAACAATAATTTAAATAAAATATTTTAAGATTAAAGTAGAAATTCTGTTAAAAAAGTCGAAAAGGTATATTAACAATAAAGTAAGAATCAACAGTCAGACCTGCAGTAGGCAAACCTCATCTAAATGTGCCGATGCGTAAAACCAGACTTAATAGCTAAAATCTTTTTCACTTTCAGTATTTGCCATTTCTTTTAACATGTTCTATCCACTTTCTTAATATTTTGATTTAAATCACACTAAAAATCAAGTTTTTTTCTCTAATCAAATTCCAACCTAATTGATTTAATTTAATTTTGTGACAGGAGAGGAAAACTTCCCAATTCTTTTTCCTTCTAGTGATTAAAACTCTTGTTAGAAACAGATCTTCAGATATAAAAACACACTAGTAGCTGTCAAATTAAGTATAACATAGACACACTGGTACATTATAAAGCATGAGGAGAACCTGAAATGAAATTGTGCGGTAAGGCAACACCGGAAATAAATATTAATATTTATTTAGCCTGATTTCAATCAGTGGGTCGTTAAAAAGCCTTAGCAAAAACTTCAGCAGATAATTCAATTTAAATCAGATCTGATGACAAAAACATGACCTCAACTGTTCTGCTTAAAGATTTCTGTAGCTTCCTAGTTATTTCTAATTTACTAAAGTTTAATGTGAAGTGCAGTCAGGCTGTTTGACAGAATGAGGATGTAACAAAACTCAAAACTTGAGAAACCCACCTAGATGACGAGCTTTTTTGGCTCGTTTAGGTTTTCAGGAAGCTTTTACATTCCTCTGGTGGAAGGTTAATGCTTGATTTATGATGCCAAAAACTGTGCAGTTTCTGCTACGTACACAGTTAAAACCAGATGTTTACATACCACAGCTAAAAATACACAAAACTTTCCTCACTGTCTGAGATTAAAGCAGACTAAACCTTCCCCGTCTGCGGTCATATTAGAACATTTTTATTTTCTCAGTACCAGGACAATGAGGGGCAGAATGTTTTGTTTTTAAGTATTTTCAATGCTTGCTTTCTTAGATGTCAGACTTCCTGCTTTCTTGTGTGAGATCTTGTAAAAATCGAGATCCACAAATTGGTCTTTAAAGCGATTATATGATTTTAAATCCTGCATTTTTACATTTGAATCATTCAGTCGTGCTCTTTTTAAGATTCCTCACATAAATGCAGAAATGCACCACTCAGCCAGAAACAACCAATAAGACCCTGGGGAGGGTCTTAATGCTGCCAATCATCCTCATGTATGTGCTCTCCTTTCTCTCTGCTACGCTACAGCTAAGGATAAACAGTTTTCCTGTAATGGTAAGTCTTTTTTCCACCATTAATACACTTAGCAGCGCATACATGAGTATAATTGACAGATTGGTTGTTTTTGACCGTTTGGATTTCTGGATATGGCAAAAGCAGCAATGTGAGAAGCTTGATTATTTATTTTTTATTTTTCAGATTATTTGTCTGAAAAATAAATGTTTGCTAAATGTTTCTGGCATTTAGTAAATAGAAATAATTTTTATAATTTCAACTGACCTAAAACTGGAAAAGTTGCATCTGATCTCATGTTAGAAAATATACTATTATCTTTTAATTCAGTGTGTGTAAACTTCAAGTTTAGGCCGTGTCCAGTTAAAACCATTTTATTGCTTTATGTAATTTGGTTAAATAAAAGTCCTCTATTTAAAGAAACACTAACTGAATTCTTTCACTGAAGAGTTGTTATATAATTGCCTTTACTTTGGTTATTTCACTGTGTTCTGACTCAGCACGGCGCGGCCCACTCAAAGCCCTTAAATTAACAATATGTGGCCTAAATGAAAGCCGAGTGATTGATTTGAAGCTGTTGCTATGCTTCCCCAACGAATCGGATGGTTTGTAGCGGCTTCTGTCTCAGTTATGTGAGCAATGAGCCTGTTGCCCAGGTTAGCGCCTGGCAGGAGCAGGAAAAGAATGGCTCCTATGCAAATACGCATCAGTGGCGTGGAGAGGAGAAAGGCAGGAAACGGAGAACCGGACGGGGAAAGTGCAGGTCTGTGTGGACCGTCGCCATGGCGATAGCCGTCGGGCCTCGTGAGTTATTTTAACCTTCACACCCCGGAGAACCCAAATCTTTTTTTGTTAATTTTCAAAGCGTGCCCAGAATAAGTCTTCCTGATCTAAACTAAAAGATTTATTGAAAACGTTGGTAGGAAACAACGTGAAGTTACATCCTTCAAAGTATTTGAAATAAAAATAAAGTTTTTACTCGCATTTTGCTGCCATTCCAGCTGCTTTTTGGGGGGTAAACCTCTACTTGGGGGCGAGTATTTATCGTGTCATTTATCGTGATAAACTTCTTAACATAAGAATTTAGATTTATTATTGTCTCGTTAATTTCCAATTAATGATGTTTAAGATCCCCGCAAAACTGTCTGAACTGTTGGGACTGTTAGTTTTACTGTTTGTCCAAACAGACAATCAATTCATATCAATAACTTTGACAACATGATTAAATTCAGGTATTATGTCACTCAGAGCTATAAGGTTACCTAAAAATAATAAATAGTTCTTATTGTCACTTGTTTTTATATTAGAACCACAAAAAATTGTGATCAAATTTTAAGTCTATATCTCTTCTAGTTTTACACATTTGGAGACTAACTTTAGATGAGAAGCATCTGTGAAAATTAAATTTCAAGTGTCGCTACAGATTCTCCATCTGAACTTTGACTAGACCATACTAATGGATGCATATGCTACTCCATTGTAGCTCTGATTATAAAACAGAAGAAATCTATTTTATGTTGGTGTCTTACATGAAGTCTTCATAAAATAACTGCAGCTGTAGCTTGACAAATAAGGAGAAGTTCAGTATATATGACTTTATTTGGAAGATAAATTATTATTGGTGTGTACAGAACTGTGCAAAAGTCTCAACTAATGCCACATTCCTTTGTGTTTTGTTTCCAAGCAACCACACTTTCTGCCGAGGTGGTTTTGTTTATAACTTATTTGGATTTCTTTAGACTTTAAAAGCTGCTTTACTTCAAAGTTGCACCCAACAATTATTTGAGTTATTGATTAATCTATTGGTTATTCTGACGATTAATCGTTTAATCTGATTTTTAAAACTCACATTCTGCAGATTTTTCATTTAAGCATTTATTAGAAATACATTAGAAAATCCAAAAATAAACATTTTATTGCCTTACATGCAATAAAATGGCATTAGTTTAGTGAATTTGAACCTTGTGAAGCTAAAACTGAACAACTTAAAGAGTTTTGGGTAAAACATATTTACAGTCAAATGTTTTTGTTGATCTTAAATCCAAAATCTATAATTTTTTTAACAGTTTTGGCCTTAATTATTGATCCGAGTATGTTCTTTCAGAAAATTGGATTTTTTGGGCGTCTATACTCCAGTTAACGATTAATCGATCGATCGCTATTAATATGATTAATCGTTTCAGTCCGATTTTACCTCATTTGTGGCAGAAATGGAACAAAACCTACGTTTTGAGAAGCTACTTTTTTCTCATTTTAAGTTTGTTTGTAGGCGACATCATGAAGTCGGTTCAATGAGAAGAAAAAGATACTTATCAGAACACAATTACCCTCCTGGTCCAGTAATGCAGCTCATTATTGCATGAATACGTCCCCAGATTAAGAATGTTGCAATGACTCTTCAACATTAAGACAATCTAATTACGAGAGATATTCCCAATTTTCAACCAACATGTCTGGATCTCCAAGCCAGTTAATTAGCATCGTTGCTATTGCCAAACGTCTCACAAGTTGGAAAGTGTGTGAAATTAGATTTCTGTCTGACTCGTTGTTTGGTGTTTCTGCTTTTTGTGTGTTTTGACACTCGTGTGTGTGTGTGTGTGTGTGTGTGTGTGTGTGTGTTCGCGTGTGTGTGTGACTGCAGGAGGAACCTGCCTGGTGACAGACAGAAAGCGCTGGACATCATGCTGCCCCTGGTGGAAGGGGAGGAGCAGGTAGCGTCGGACATCTACTGCATGGTGGGACGGATCTATAAGGACATGTTCCTGGAGTCTCACTTCACCGACACGCAGAGCAGAGACAAAGGCACCCTGTGGTGAGAAACCAGGCGGGATGACTGTGTATCTGCATATCGGTTACATTTCCAGACACTGAGTCACCAATAAATATTGTTGAAATAAGCTTTTTGAGGGACAGGATGCATAATAACTGTGGTGACTCACTGTAGTTCATCATGGCAAGATGCTTTAATCCAACATTTCCAATTAGCAGGAAAGCAAAACGATTTGTCGGTAATAAGATTTATGGTTTTTATTTTCTGCAAATTGAATCTCATTACAGCAACAGCAAGCAAAACATCCTTTTACATTATTCAGTTTGTCACACTTTGCTGCAAATATGCACAAAAATGTGAGTAGGGACAGAAAGGGTGTCAGTCATGTTAGGATATTAGATTTTAATGGCGTATAAAAGGAGAGAAATTTTTAAAATTTCATTGAATTTGAATATCACATTGGATACAATAAATTTATATTAGTTTTATTGCATTGCAAAAAAATTTATAAGTTTTGCTTCTGTTCCAGGGAAACCTAAAGATTCATTATTTTAAAAAAAGAAGGAACATGAGGGAAAATATAAAAAGAGGAAAACAGGAAGAGTGTAAAAATTAAAAAAGCAAAATGGGGAAAAGAGAAAAATTTGAATGAAAAAGAGAGAAAAGTGAAAAAACTTAAAAGAAGAAACAAAAAGAAAAGAGAAATTATGAAACTTTCCAACTTTGATTTTATTGAAATGAAGTTGTTAATGTCAGTTCAAACAGGAAATTTGAACATTAAAACTACGGTAAATGGGAAAAAAACAGGAATATTGTGGGAAGATTTTGCATAATTTTTCCTTTTTTACTATTCATAGTAGTTTATTGAAGTGTTAATAACACTTCAACTCAACACAGTTATATTCCTGCATTCTTATAAACCCTATTATGAGAGAATAAAAGGTTAATTTAATGTAAGCTGCATCATAATAACAAAAAACAATCCTCAACAGCATTAAATCAGATGTAATTGTAAACAGTTTGTCTTTCCTTTGGAGAACAGCCGAACACTCAGGGCCAGTCAGAGCAAACTGAAACTTGCCCAACAGCACAAGCCGTCTGATTATCGTCTAACAGAAAATGGCAATTAAGACTTCATATATTTGTTCACTGAACATGCAGCAGAGATAATCAACCTCCCATCTGGCTGGCATTTTCAGTTTCCATCTAAAAAAAATAAACCAGCTCGCATGGAGCTCTAATAAGTTTCGCACATCATTCTGCAGCAGAGCAGATTGGTCATTAAATGAATGAAATCTCTCGTTATTTGGAAGCACTCGTGATTGCTGGTTGGCAGTTTGTGGCCCCAGCTCAATAAGCCTAATTGTTTTTTCCCTCCATCCTCGACTATCTCTGAAAGCCCTGTGAATTTTTTTATGATGCCTCCAAGAGGCCTGGGTTTTGGGATGACGCATTTCTTGGAGGAACAGTGTTTATTGGACTTTTTGTTCTGCCCTCAGGTTTAAAAAGGGGTTTGAGTCTGAGCCAACACTACACTCTGGAATCAACTATGCGGTTCTCCTGCTGGCAGCTGGACACCAGTTTGACTCTTCGTTCGAACTCCGAAAAGTTGGTAAGCAGACTTGCTGATTAACTTGTGGCTGATTTAAATTATATCTGCCTTTGTGCAGGAAATTCTTCATTACAATAAAACACTTTTATATACTCACATCAATCTTCTACATATTTTAAAGTGAAAAATGGTTTTTATTAGGTATATTTTTGAAGTGCCTGTCATAAATGGTGCTTTAGCTTTGATTGTTTCCTCAATAACAATATAAACGTTGATGGCTCCCTCTCTGTCAGGGTGTTTACTCATTATGTGTTCAATAAAGACTAATGAGCCCAGGAAGGCTTGTTTGTCACTGAACTGGGTTTTCCTGGTTGACTGGAAGTCTTTAAACCTCCTTAACAAGATTCTTCCTTTATTAATCTCACACAACTATTCCTGCTATGTTGGTGTTATTACAATTAAGGTCATTTGTTGAATATTTTCCCTTTAGCGTTTAAAGTCTTTTACTTGTAAACATTACATAACACACGTTACTCCATTTACCTGCTAATGAAGGGAAAATTTTAATCTCATAACAATTTAAATGCATTGTTATGAGTAAGATATACTTTTTCATCATTTTTAAGGAACTATTTACTTAAAATTAGCTCCTATGCTTCAAAAACACAAAATCTTATCAAATATTTCTGGTCTAGTTTCTAGTGAAAATATCTTATTACACCTGAAATGAGACAAATTAACTTAAAAGTAACATTTCAACAAGATATAGGAGCTTGTTTTAAGTAAATAATAAGTAAATAATATTGATGAAAAAGTAATAGTTCCATTGATAAATAAACTTGTAACATGGGGAAATGTCTTGGTATAAGTTAAATAATTTGCCAGTGGAACTAGTCTTCTTCTTCATCAATATTAAGAAATTATTTACTTAAAACAAGCTCCTATATCTTGTTGAAATGTTACTTTTAAGTTAATTTGTCTCATTTCAAGTGTAGTAAGTTATTTGGACTAGAAACCAGACCAAAAACTCTTGATAAGATTTTGTGTTTTTGCAGTATTGAAGCATTTAGTGACTGAAACCTTCAGTCTATCTGCAGCTGAATCCTTTATGAGCAACGAAAAGAGTAAAAAATGATCAACTTTCCTTAATAGTTCTCTGAAACTAAACATCAGAACTGAAATCCAAACTATATAACATCCAAGCAGAGCATTGAAGTACCTTGGTGTTCGTTTAAGTTTGGTCTGACTTGTCTGCAGCCTAAGAAGTCAATGTTTCCTTTTTTGGATGAAATGCTCATGTGTGATGACTGGATTCTGCTTCCCAGGAGTTAAACTGAGCAGCCTGCTGGGGAAGAAGGGCAGCCTGGACAAGCTGCAGAGTTACTGGGATGTGGGCTTCTTCCTGGGCGCCAGCATACTGGCCTGCGACAACACCAGGGTCATCCAGGCCTCCGAGAAGCTCTTCAAGCTCAAGGCTCCCATCTGGTGCGAACATGGACAAGCCTGTCTCAGATCAACATGCTAAAAAAAAAGCACATTCTGGTCCAACTCCTTCACCAACTGCTCCCAGTGTCGCTTTGATCTGGAGTGTGCTCGACTTTCCCTTGAAGACGCAGCAGCCATCTGTGGCCATTGTGAAAGCATTTGGTGCATTTTGCATTAAGAGGAGAAAAGATCACAAAAAATGTGTTTGCTCTTTTAGTCTTTGCAGGGATGTGAAAGAAAAGCCTCAGGAAAAAAATGAATCGGTTAAATTAGCATCTGTGTGTCTTTAAAATGTTTCTATTTGTTAGTCTTGTTAGTTTTATTGACCTTATAATCAAAATAGGAATAAATTTGTCCCATGTGTCGATTTGAAGGAGATTATGAGACATCCGTCAACCTTGAGTTGAATTTTTTTTCAGCTAACAGCTCTTTGGAAGAAAACCTGGCAGATCTAGAAAAAATAAAAAGTTCAGTTACTAAATTGTTTCTAACTGTAAGTCAACAAAAGTCTCTAAAAATCCAATTTACAGCTGCCTCTTGGCTTTTCATCCGGATATTTCTACTTTGATTTTAAACCCTTAACTCTTCCTTACAAATATATTCAGCTATAAGTAGAGAATAATACTTATAAAATGGCTCATTCTGAAAGAAGCTTAAAATAGGCAGAAGTGACCAGACTAAAACCAAGAATAATAAGAATAATTTTGTATGAAAAATGTAACTTTAGACCTGTTGTAACTTGTTCAAGGAAGTACAATAGGTTTATTTTTAGATGTTACTCAAGACTTTTGCACAGTTTCTTAATCCCATTGTGTTTGTTGTCTTGCTGTGTGGGGAAAAACCCCTCCTGTTTTGTTTAAATGGTTTTTCACTGGGTTTGTTTGGTTGTGTCCAGGTATCTGCGCTCTCTAGTGGAAACCATCCTGATCTACCAGCACTTTAAGAAGCCCTGCAGCGAGCCGCCAGCACCCAAACAGGAGCTGGTTGACTTCTGGATGGACTTCTTGGTGGAATCGACCAAAAAAGACGTCTCCTCTGTTCGATTTCCTGTGAGTAACAAATTCGGTTCTGCCCCACAAAAGAAAAAAACACTACAGCATTGAAGTCGTTCATAAAAAATGGAGTAATAAATTTTTCCCTCAAGGTGTTGATTCTGGAGCCGACGAAAATGTACCAGCCTTCGTATTTGTCCATAAACAAAGATGTGGAAGATAACACGGTGTCCATCTGGCACGTTGCTCCAGACGATAAGGTGCGTATCCAACTACTCTATCGTTCCAGTAGTTCTTTATGTTCTTCTCATTTTTCCGAACAAAAGGAATTATTGTACTGAAGGATACATGATAATGTCATCCTGGCATTACTCAGTTTCTGCTTGATTCTCTTTAGTTTCACATTATCTGAGACAAACAAGAAAAAGAAAGTGATGTTAAAGGATGAGCAGTAATAAAACTGTCCAGTTTTGTTCCTTTGATTTCGAGTTGTTGCTTTAATATTTATTGTTTTCATTATTTATTATTGGGAACTTAATCAATCAATTTTAATTTCCCACTGAGTGTTTTCTGGTTTGAAATCTGATGCAGACCAAACAGCAAACTGGTCCACCTAAAAACTGAGGTTTTGGTTCTGTTCAAGTGAACACTGGTTTGCTTTGAATTCATATGTGAGCATCAAGTGAACCATAGTGCAGTGCATTCTGGGTAAATCAAAACAAAAACAGCCGTGCGAGCCTAGTGCAAGCGGGAGAAATGGCTTTTGGTCTTTTAACAACAACAAAAGAGAAATTCTACAAGCGCTAGCATCTGACGCCACTCCATTTTAGTTTACATGGAAGAAGCGCAATGTCTTCTTCATTGAGCTCAATGTCTTCTTCATTGAGCTCAATGTCTTCTTCATTGAGCTCAATGTCTTCTTCATTGATCTCAATGTCTTCTTCATTGAGCTCAATGTCTTCTTCATTGATCTCAATGTCTTCTTCAATGATCTCAATGTCTTCTTTAATGATCTCAATGTCTTCTTCAATGATCTCAATGTCTTCTTCATTGAGCTCAATGTCTTCTTCATTGATCTCAATGTCTTCTTCATTGATCTCAATGTCTTCTTCATTGAGCTCAATGTCTTCTTCATTGAGCTCAATGTCTTCATTGATCTCAATGTCTTCTTCATTGAGCTCAATGTCTTCTTCATTGAGCTCAATGTCTTCTTCATTGAACTCAATGTCTTCTTCATTGAGCTCAATGTCTTCTTCAATGAGCTCAATGTCTTCTTCAATGATCTCAATGTCTTCTTCATTGAGCTCAATGTCTTCTTCATTGATCTCAATGTCTTCTTCATTGATCTCAATGTCTTCTTCATTGAGCTCAATGTCTTCTTCATTGAGCTCAATGTCTTCATTGATCTCAATGTCTTCTTCATTGAGCTCAATGTCTTCTTCATTGAGCTCAATGTCTTCTTCATTGAACTCAATGTCTTCTTCATTGAGCTCAATGTCTTCTTCAATGAGCTCAATGTCTTCTTCAATGATCTCAATGTCTTCTTCATTGAGCTCAATGTCTTCTTCATTGATCTCAATGTCTTCTTCATTGATCTCAATGTCTTCTTCAATGATCTCAATGTCTTCTTCAATGAGCTCAATGTCTTCTTCATTGAGCTCAATGTCTTCTTCATTGAGCTCAATGTCTTCTTCAAAGGTTTTTCAAAGAGTGTGAAAGCGAATCGCACCAACCTAAAATATAACAATATTGCAACTTTGAGTTTATCTAACCGAGTCTACTGGTTAGATTATGTGTTTTTAACCTTAAGAGACTTAAAAACACATAAAAGAACTTTGTAAAGTAAAAAATAAGTCAGTGCAATGAGTTTAACACCAAGAGGGATATGCTGTTTGTACTTGTAAGAATCGTAAAGCTGCATTTTGACCTGGTTAATTATTCTCATAAAAAGAGATGCAGTAGTCCGAATTTAACTTGGAGGTTCCAAAAGCATCAATGGATGTTTCCAAATCTCACCTAGAAAGAAGAGCGGAAAGCTTAGAAAGATCCCTGAGACGAGAGGAGGAGGATTTTCAAACCTAAGAGCAGCATTTATTTCTTTGAAGTTTATGCAGGATGTTGAGAATGTAGCTTCTTGTTTGAAATGTTTTCAAGAAAAGAAACTACAGTAAATTGGCCACATTATCTGAATATTTATTCCAAGTTCAATCCAGAAGGTTTCAAGTATTAGTTCTTAAATTTCACTCCATCTAGAAAGCAAAATACGACTAAAAACTGTTTTTGTACAAATTATGTTGACAGGCTGAAGAGCAGCACAACATAAAGATCTCATCAACACAAACAAAATGAAATAGTTGCAATATGATGTTACTCATAAAATGCATTTAACTCCCAATTTAAAAAATACAAGTGGATAAAAATACTTCAAGGTAATAATGTTCCTGAAGCTTGAGCAGTCTCAATTTGAGTTTTATTACTTTTAAATCTTCCCCTCAGACTAATTTTTCTGTAATGATTCAATTTTCCACCAGCAGGAAAAACATTCATGTGCCACTGCAGCAAAACAGTAATTATACTATTTTGATTTATTATTATTATTTTCTCACAGAACAAGGGGATACATGAGTGGAACTTCGTTGCCACATCGGTTCGAGGCGTCAGGTAAGTGTTTGCTGCCGTAATTTGAAATTTCTGTTTTAGAATCAGTCGTGTCAAACCAAGGCTGTGTCACGATTTTCTTATGCTCTGCAGTCTTTTCAAAACGGATCAAAGGCTCTACAATAAGACCTTGTTGCTTCAACGTCAGCATGACGCCTCAAAAGTTGCAGTGACAGCTTGTGTCTGTGTGTCAAAGGAAATTAGAACGTACAAGTTCAATACAAGATGATTAATTTTAGCATAATGCTAACAGGACTAAATCTGGTCAGTTCTGTAGGATTCTCTAAAACCAGAGGAAGCTTAATTATAGTTAGAAATACATTTCTACTAGACTTTTATTGCATTGATTATATTAAATTTTTCATCAAAGTGATCACATTGTGATTACATTTGAGTAGTAATTAACGATTTTTTTATTGATTATTCTGACTATTAATCAATCAGTCGGACAAAAATTGTCATATTCTGCTGATTTTTCATTTAATATCTTAAGCTTTTTTGTACAATACCATAAACACACCAAAAGAGACAAATAAGCAAGTATTCAAATTTCTTTGTTGCCTAAAATGCAGCAGTATAGCTTTTCTTATGTGAACCAGGTGAAGCTAAAACTGCCGCTTGAAGACTTTTGGGTAAAACATATTTACAGACAAATTCTTTTTATCTTAATGCAATTAAGTTTTGAGTTAATTACTGCTGAATCTGTGTTCTCCAAATAACGATTAATCGATTACTAAATTAGTTATTTGAGTAATCAATTAATCACAATTACTCTGATTAATTGTTTCAGCCCTACATTTGAGCATAAATTGCATGCAACGGCATTGAGAAACTGAATGAAAACTTTAGTCAATATTTGAACATTCACGTCAAAAAAGAGCCGCAATTCCAAGATATTTCAATATTTGAGTTTGGAAATTCTCCCAGCAAATGAAGAACTGAAGTGAATGAACGTTATTGTTGCTGTTTGTTTCCATGATTTCACAAAGATGCCACAAACACCAAAAGAGAAGAAAGGGACAAGTGGAAAATCCACTAAATCTTGGCTCAAACTGTGAAATCTGATGCTAGACATTCTTTTCTACCGCATGTCACATTCTTCTAAATTTAGTAATGGAAGAGAAGAACAGGATGCTCTGAATTGTTGACAGTATTTACATTATGAAACCTGGATGGGAATTCAAGTTTCCATGAGTTTGCCTGTCAATCAGTCGACTCTTGGGAGTTTCTGCTTCCCTCTCAGCTCTACAGGGACGCTCTTGTCCCGAAATGCTGAGCAGCTTCTGCAGAAGAGGAAGCTAGTTTTCTGCTTTGTGTGGAGATTTTTGATGCATATTTTGGTTCCCAGGATTTGTTTCTGAGCGAACTTCTAAATTTAAACTGAAATCTACGAGCATTGGTTGTAATGTTTTACTATATACATAAATCTTCTGCTAACGAATGCGATGCGGCTCTAGATATTCGATGCATGAACTCTTGAAAACCTCCAGCTTGCATGTTTTCATGAAAACATGCCGATCACATCTGCAGACTCCATCAGAGTCTCCGATCTAGCTTAGGCTGTTTTCATAATGGCTTGCTTTGCACCTATTTTTCCGCGGCCCTCAAAGGAGTTCAGTGTCAGATCGCAGAGAAGTGGAGGGCCGTCCTCACATGTTGCTAGGGAACGACTCCTTCTCCGTGCCCACTCTGCCTGCAGACAGCAGCAGGACACAAAAATGGCTCTGCAGGCTACAATACAACCACACATGCAGACATTGGCTCAGCACATCCGGCCTTGGCACGCTTAGAAACGGACATGAAATCATCTCATGGGATAAAACTTTGAGCTGATTTGGAGTATTTGTGCAAAAACAAGCAGCATCCTGCAGCACACGTCTGAGCAGTGCTTGTGTTCAATTAATTTAACAGATGTGCACATTTTGAATCCTGATTTTTAATATCCAAGAGTGCCAACTAGCTAATCTTCATTTGATATGAGTCATGTCTCTGTGCATGTGATTAGGTTTCAACTAACTCTGGTTTGTTCCTCCTCAGCATCTCCAAGTTTGATGAACGCAGTGCCTTTCTCTACGTCCTGCATAATGCAGAGGACTTCCAGATCTATTTCTGCACAGAGATGCACTGTAAAAGGTTGGTCTGCTTCTTCGGCTTCTCCGCTGCGTCAGACAGGCTTGCAGTCATTACTTGGCTTAATGCAGCTGCCAGCAAACACAATAATGCTTCACTAAACATGATTACAGTTGCTTGGCAGGGCCGTACTATTAGTTTTAAAGTACAGTACTGTTGTCAGCGTTATTAAATGCAGTTCTGTATATTAAAAGAGCTTTGTAAGAGGTTTTTTTTTTGTTTTGTTTTTTTGCAGGATTATTAAACACTCAACCTGCAAAAGAGAGAATCCAAAGCTCAGACTTTGTGACAAAAAACAAATGTGAAAATATTGAAGTTTATCATTTTAAAACTTTACTTCTTCAATTTATGTGTTTCTGTATTTAGACTAAGACTTTACTTCTGTGAAACAAAATAATAAATATAATTTTCTGTATTCCTGAAAAATAATAGATAACTATTTAAAGTTAGCTGAAAATGTGTCTCAGTACACGTGAGCTGTTGCGCAATATATTTCTAATTTTGGTAGTATTCTGGGGATGAAATACCGAAATTATAGAAACCCATTTAATATGGGATTTAAATTACATATCCTAGTCAAAAATAACAGATTTATTTTTACCCTAAGGCCAATTTAATGCCATCCAGATCAAGTGGTTGACTAAGCTGTTTCTTTTCAGAGGTTTACATCCAAAGATGACAAATTCTGCCTTTTCAGGATTTAAAAGCAACAATTTTAGCATAATTTGAGTCTTTTTATGTTTTCCAGACATGCCTGTAATCTACCTAACTGATATAATTCATCAGGATTTATGGATAAATATAGCTGGATTTCATCAGCGTGACAGAAGAACGTTATCCCATGTTGTCTGATTATTTTAGCAATTGGAGTCATATAGTAAAGAGAATTGGCCCGAATAGAGAACCCTGTGGTACTCCACATGTAACCCTGCAGTGTAAAGAAGATTTATTTTTAACATGGATGTGCTGCAAGCCAATCAGTGAGATTTATTTGTGCTTGATGCTGTTTTTTGTGGTTTTATACATGCTCCATTCCTGCGTTAACATCTGGTCTCAACATTTCTAAATTGTTTAGGGTTTTTCACCTTCGTTTCACTCCTGTTAGCTCTGTGGTTGGGAAATATGTCTCAACCATCTTCTTTCATTTCCACACTTCATGTTCTTCGTTATCAAATGTTTATTTTGCAGAGGCACGAGTCCAGAAATACAAATTCAGTCTCCTCAGAATTTAAAAGCTTTGGCTCATTCAGGTTTTTATGTTTTCCAGACGTCGTATATTTCATCAGGATTTCTGGATAAATATAGCTGCATATCATCAGCATAGCAGTGGAAATTTATCCCATGTTGTCTGGTTATTTTAGGAGTTGGAATCATAAATTAAAGAGAATTGGGCCGAGTAGAGAACCTTGTGGTACTCCACCAGAAGATTTACCTTTAATCTGAGCGATATATTTTACACATTCTCCACTCCTGCTTTAACAAATACTAAAAATTTCTACCTATTAACCATTTGTGAAATTTCTCTGAACATCATCTACTTTTTAGACAATAATTCATCTAAATTATTTAGGGTTTTTCTCCTTCGTTTCACTCCTGTCATCTCTGTATCCTGGTGGGAAATATGTCTTTCTCCTATCAACCATCTTCTTTAATTTCCACACCGTCATGTTCACCGCCAGCTGCTCTTTGAAGCAGTGCGTTCCGACTTGTGACTCTCACATCTGAGGCTTCCTGTGCCATTATCTGGAGTGTGAGAGTAAGTGACTCATGCCTGCTGCTGCTATTATGCTGCTCCTGGTTTCTCCGGAGTGACAGCGAGAAAAGAGAGGTAAAAACAGGGGAAATAAAAGGTAGGAGGAAGCCAACAACACCTCATCGACGTAGAGTGCTTGTTTTTCTGTGCATTTACAGTAATGAAGGCATGTGTGCACATAAATATTTAAAAAAAACGTGTGCCACCGAACACCTGCTGGCATGCTGTGCGTGACAGCATGATGATTCGATGTGTTAACTCGCAGCTTGTGTGAAGTTCAACCGGCAAAGGTCACTGCATGCATGTGGTGGGAAGTGCGCAAATAAACAAACTGTAACCCCTTCAGGGAAACATCAGCAGCAGTATAACACCCTCTAACATTCAACATTTGTGAAATCTGTTCCAGCATTTGCGGATGGACCTTTTTAAACTATTTAAAATATCACCTTATGCCTTTTTCCACAGACGTTTTGGTGTTCATGTTTTTCCAGGTGTCTGTGAATATGTTAAACTAACCCTTATCGGCTGAAAGGTTTCACCGACGACACATTTTTACAAACCGACTAACGGTTCCGTAACTCTGTGAAACAAATTCCAACAGTTTCTGAAGAGGGAGACGTTGCACTTTTCAGCCAATATCGGGTTATTACGGTAATTTCACTCCCGCCGTTGCAGGAATCACGTTTCACTTCAGTTTAATCTGATGAAACACTTTTTACGGTAAAGCGTAAATAACTGCTAGATGTTGAAAGTTCCTGTTGTTATGGAGAAATGTGCAAAAGTATTTACTCACAAGACATTTAAAGAACTTTGTGCAGTTAGAATAAGCAAAAAATATCCAGGTGGAGATTTGAAATGTAGGAATTAAAGGATTATTAATGTGTCTAGTTATGTGCTGAGGTCACATAAAGGAGTAATTTTTTTTTCCACTAAGCTGCACACAGTAACTGTATTTTTAATTTTATTAGTATTTATTGATCCTGTTATTGAACAAACAGTGGATAAAGTATTAAACCTGACAATAAGGAAAGTTTTGGGGAGTTTTAAACATCATTAATTGAAATTTATTATGACAACGATGAATCAAAACTCTTATCGTGATAAGAAATTTATCACAATAAATGATAATGAAATGGCAAAAGTGGAAACTTTTGTTTTTCTTGATAAAGTTTATATTATTGCAACTTATTGTTGCTGAAGCTAGAAAGTATTAAAACTGTCCTATAAAACTATCTGATCACTTTTGTAGTATTTTTGCTCTATTTTATTAGTTCTTGATGAAATTCTTCTAAATGAAAGAAACAGCAAAACTCAAGACTTTACTAATTAAATCAGGGCTGTCCAAAGTGTGGCCCAGGGGCCATTTGTGGCCCCTGAATGATTAAAATTTGTCTCACCAGGGCAGGTAGTCGATGCAGATTTATGATAAAACTATGACCCACAAATTAAAAATGTCAGATACAACACAAAGTATTCATCATTTAATAACCAGCTTTCTGACACTATTAAAGCTTTTTCAAATAAAAAGTGACCTAAATCATGTTTTTGTTGCTGAGAATATTTTTCTTCAGTCGAGCCCAAAATAAATGAGCGAAGGGCTTGCCGTACTTGCAAAAAGGAAAACATGCAAAAATCCTTTTTTATTTTTATAATTTTTTTTGGATTTGCAATTATTTACATATTACAATTTCTGCAGAACAAATTAGACTATTTTCTTTGTTTAAAATATTTTATGTTTATTTTATAATTCTCAAAAAAACATTTTGTGAAAAAATGTGAATACTGGCTCATGTTGGAAAAGGTTTAGGTTACAGATCCCTTTAAATTTATGTTAATATTCAGTATTTCTTCATGACTCGACTTGTTTTTCGCAGGTTCTGCGATCTGGTCAACAGTATAGCAGAAGAAGCCTTTAAATGCCCTGAAGAAGGAGATTGTGACACTGATGCCTTAGAGGTGAGACGATTACCGATTTTAAAGCTCTCTGTAGTCTCTAGATTGTATTTTTTTTATATTTCACGTCACAGGTTATTTTTATTATATTGTATCAAATGTTTTTGTCTTTATTCTCTGTGAATCTCTTTACTTTTCACCACAAACTGTTGTACTTTCCACATCGTTAAGACAGAAGAAATGTGGTAAAATTGTCGTTGTTTTTGCTACATCCTGTTTTGCTCCAAAAGTACTTTTAAAATGTCACAGGAAGTGTGATAGTTTTATTCAAAGCAGCAAGAAAGTCTTTGAATTTCATAAGGAAAATTCTTATCCCCCTTCACCTTTTTTTGCTCGGTAGATTTTCAGAAATGTTCTAATTGAAATCTCTTCCTTTCACATGACAAAAACTGAATTGAAGCACATCTGCGAACAGTTAGAGACCTGCTGCGATTAGGCCTGGATTTCTGCTCCTGCTGTTTGTGTGTTTTAGCACCTGCTGCTAACTTTCACCTGTCTGTGCAGGTGATGGAAAAGAAAAGCTCATTACTGCAAAAACTAAAATAAAATAAATAAAAGGAAACACACACTGCTCCGCCTGATTCCACTCAACTTGGCACAAAACACGTTTCTGAGAAGTTTCTTTCCAACATGTAGGTTTTGATTCCTGAATAAAAAATCAATAAAAAACTTTATTTAATGAGCTTCGATATTGAGATTTAAGTGTTGCTTGTTCTAAGTTGTTATTTTGGATTTGTTTCATATATATGGAAAAAGATTTTCTCTTTTTTTTACTAATGAACCATAAATTAAAATGAGTGTACCAAGAAAGTATGATCAATTAAATTATTTCCAAGGGTTATTGCAGTACAGGAGGATATATGTGCCAAAAATGTAGATATATTGGCCGAATACCGAAAAATTGTACTCAAGTAAAAGAAGCTGTACAAGTCAAAAAATGACTTCAGTAAGAGTAAAAAACTATTTGGTTAAACACGGTCAAATTATCAATCATTTAATATTTAAAAATTACATAATTGAACAAACCAAAATATAAAGTTATGTCCAAGTGTTGGTGTTTTACAGAGCAAAGTGAAAATAATTTATATAAATAATAAAATTACAAAATAAAATAAGGCAAAAGAAATAGTTTTCCAAATCGATTTCTTCCATTATAAAACAAAAACATCTGTGTGTCTGAATGAAGAATAAATAATAATGAGATTTACGTCTGTTGTGCCTATTTGAGCTCCTTTCAGAATTAGTTGTTTTAGGGCTCTGTCACTTTAAATCCAAATGAGCTGCTCCTGGCCACGCCCACAATACACTCACATGAAAATGGCTGCAAACTGAAAAGTAATTCTTTGAAATAGTATATATAAAACATGTGATCTCACTTGTTATTGAGTGTCAGTTTTAGTCCGTCTGGGTTTTTTCTGCAGTACGACTACGAGTACGACGAACACGGAGAGAGGGTGATCCTGGGAAAAGGCACGTTCGGCGTCGTCTACGCAGGCCGGGACCTCAGCAACCAGGTCCGGATCGCCATCAAGGAAATCCCAGAGAGAGACAGCAGGTCAGATGGTCACTCAGTGTTTAGAAATCAATCAAATACCTAAATCAGGAGATTCCTAGAAATAGAAAACAACAGTAATTTAGATTTCTGAGCATTTAAAACAATTTGGGTCCAAAACAAGCTTTGGACCCAAATTGGATTGAACCGCATCAAATGCTGCTTGTAGCTTTTTAAAGCACTTTTTACTGTATTGGCAGCACAATATAAGAAAGTCATCAGCATAAAAATGAAAATTACTTAGTGTAGATTATAAAAAGAATCTACACTAAGTAGATTCTTTTTATGGAACCCCATTTTATACTCGAAGACACTTGTACAAACTAGCTGTTTCCATTGACCTTAAAATTACATAAATAGGAATTACAAAAAAGATAAATAAAAAATTGCTTAATGGAAACATTGCCACTTCAAATTTCATTTTTACGCTATGATGAGCTGGTTTTTTCAGCCGAATCGAAATCAGCGTATTTCGCAAAACCGCCATGGAAACACTCTAGTTTTAGAAAATTGGATGTTACCACTGCCGGAAACGATGAAGAAGACGACAGGAAGTGGTTGAAAGGAGGATGTTTTTGAAAGACTCATCACATGAACAAACTTATTCACATGTTTTGTTTTGTTTTTGTATTAGTGGACAAATTTTGTGCACATTTGTCCCTCCTGGTGCCTTGAATGATTAAGTGACGTAGTTGCACTTAACTACGTCACTAATATATATATGTTAAATATATTTTGCATGCCGTTTTTACTCCATCAAGGCGTCAGATGTTACCAAACGCCTCAGCTGTAAAAGCTTAATCCCGGTCAGCGTTTCTGTTGAGTGCAGATCACATGTCAGCCGTGTCACTTCAGGCTTTCAGCAACTTGTTTCTGTCTGAGTGAAGAGCTGGCAAAGCAAATTTCCCCCACCTTTCCTCTGCCTTTTATTCCCGTTTCTGTCTCCTCGGTAAATGCTCGTCTCCTCGCGGTTCCACCTACTCATCTCCGGCCACAAGACTCGTCTCCCAAACGAGACGATCCCGGTGCCACACTTTGCTCCACTAATCACACCAGAAAGTCAGCAGGCTGCTCGGCGGCGGAGAACTCTGTGTGAATAATTTATAGCAGGACAGGAATCTCTAGACGGACGAAGGGGGTGATTCATGAGGGGGCTGAGTGTGAGGAGAAATAGCTGGCAGGCATTTCTTCAACCTACAGGGATCTTTTGTTCTGCTCAGATTTCTGGAGTCGCTCTGCAGCTCAGACTTGGTTTTCTGGGTTTCGGTGTCTGGATCTACCTTTTCTACTTCTGTCACCTGAAAGAAAATGTGCACTGAGAAGACAGAGGTGCAAAATGTACTTCCTGTGCAGAACAAAAGGCAACAGCAGCCAATTTTATATCTAACTGAAAGCCAAAATGCTTCAGGGAAAACCAGTTTTTCTCTAAATGTTCATCTCTCAAAATTTTCTATTCTATATTATTTATTAATATATAAAAATATGTTATTTTATTAATTTAAATGCTTAAATTTTTATAAGCATCTTATTGTTTTATTTTATTTATTTAATTTTATTATGTATAACACAAATATCAACAATTTGTGACTGAAAAACAAACCATAAATTCAGTTTCATGAGTTTTTTTTACTGAAAGTAACTGACTTGGGAAAATTTTCTTTTATCTGATTTTATTTTTATTATTGTCATTTTCAATACCAAAATATCCACTTAACCTTATGTTCTGTCTGATTTTGTAAATTTTAAATGATAATTTGACCTTTTTCTCAGTACTTTTTACCAAATACTTTTTTACCCTTACTTGAGTAATTTCTTGGATGGTTACGTTTTAATTGTATTAGTGTAAAAATATGTAACTATTGCTACTCTTATTTGAAAACGAGTTTTGGCTACTTTACCTACTTCTGGAATTATGTCATTTTGTCCTTCCAGTCTTGGAAAAGTCAACAAATTTCTCCTGTTTTTGTCGATCATGTATTGTCCTTTACTTTGCAAACGTCATGCATTTTGTGCAAATGGTCAAATTATTTTAATAATGCAGGTATTCTCAGCCGCTGCACGAGGAAATCGCTCTGCACAAACACCTGAAGCACAAGAACATCGTTCAGTACCTGGGCTCCATCAGTGAGAACGGCTTCATCAAGATCTTCATGGAGCAGGTGCCTGGAGGTGAGAACAAAACCTGTATATTTGTTAACATTTAGAAATGCAAACTGAATGCTCTGACTGATCAATCCTGCTGATTTTGGGTCAGAGTGAACCCTTGTTTTATTTGTACTCAGGGAGCCTGTCGGCGCTGCTGAGGTCTAAGTGGGGCCCTCTGAAAAACAACGAGCCCACCATCGGTTTTTACACCCGGCAGATCCTGGAGGGACTCAAATATCTGCACGACAACCTGATAGCTCACAGAGACATTAAGGTGGCTGCTGCCGTCACACACACACACACACACACACACACACACACACACACACACACACACACACACACACACACACACACACACACACTCGGCTCACACCGGACATGCTATACAAAATGTATATTTTTTTTGTACTTCCATTTTGGTATCTACTGTTTCTAAAAACAGTCAAAGTGCTTAAAATAACACTCAGCAGTTTTTTTGGCAATAAGTTAATATTTTTTATTGTCTGGAAAACGAGTCCTTTTCAAAAACCTGCAGGTTGTTAATTCCGTAGGCGATGCGCCGTTGCCTAGCAACCCCAACCCGTCGCTTAGCAACCCAAGCAAGTTTAGTCAGCTGGTTTTATCACTTGTTGTTTACTTACCATAATAAAACCACTTCCTGCATTCCTGTTGGTTATCTGTGACTGGAAATCCTTATTTTAAAATACGTTTCTGATATTTAGAATATGTTTAATATAAAACAATAATTTTATTATTGCACATTTTGTGGCAAAGAGATATTTCAGATAATAAGTTTCTATTTTTATATATATTTCTAATCACTAAATGTAAATACATCTTTAATTAAATAGACATTTTAAGCAACTTGAGAGAAATTATTTTCAGGAAATGACTAAAACTAATGAGAAAAATTTGTTGTTTGTCAACATAATTTTTCCTCTCAGTATAAAAACATTTATTCATCTGCAAAGATTTTTACTTCAATTTATCCATCATTACATTATTCTATTATTAGAACTTGTGTTCATGTGTTTATTCTATATTCCTTTTCTTCTAGAAACTGTTTTCTAGACAGTTTACTAAAAATAGTAAAAATTCAAATTTAAAACCCAGAAAAAGACTGAAATAAACATCTTTTATTGCAATAAATTATTATTTTTAATTCAGTTTTTAATATAAGAACATGTGCTTGTCAAGTAAAAAATACCACTTAGCCACTCTTCAAAATGGGCAAGAAAATATGTGTACATTTAAATATATTTGTTTCTTTTAAACTGTTTGTGTTACTAACAAAGGAATATAAAACGAGGAATACATTTTCATTTGTTAGCAATTTGCAAGCATTTAATTTGCAAGCGGATATTTTAAATACTATATTCTGGTGTTTTTCTTTTCGCAGGGTGATAATGTCCTCATCAACACCTACAGCGGCGTCCTGAAGATATCAGATTTTGGCACATCTAAAAGGTTGGCTGGAATCAACCCCTGCACTGAAACCTTCACAGGTACTGACCCGTTTCTTTCTCTCTGTGTTTACACAACATTTGTAAAAATGTAGGTGTCTAAAGATTCCTGCCAAAACAGAAAAAACGGAACCAGCCGCTCTGCACTGCAAAAACACAAAATCCTACCAAGTATTTTTGTTTTGTTTCCAGTACAGAATTAATGTAAAAGAAAAGACAGGTGAATACCTAAAAATTGTACTCAAGTAACAATAAAAAGTAGCTGTCCAAGAAATTACTCGAGTAAAATTATTTGGTAATAAGGTGACTTGAGAAACTGATCAATATATCAATTATTTAAAATGTTAAAATTACATAATCAGATGGACAAAAATGTAAAGATAAGTGGACAGTTTGGTATTTTAGAGACTAAAATGAAAAGATTTAATACATATAAATCTTTTCATTTTGATTAATACAACAAACAAATGCAAATATACATATATATTATATTTGCATTTGTTTGTATATATATATATATATATATATATACATATATATATATCAGTTTTTTTCAAAGTGAAATTTCTGAAACTTAAAAAAAAACTGCAGCTATGTGTCTAGCGAATTTTTGGTTGAAACAACCTTATTCTTCTTTCAGGGAAGTTGAGAAATTTTACTCAAGAAAAAGTAGCGAATGTTATGGACGAGAATTATGGCCAAAGAAAATAAAAATAGTGAAAAGCTGAAAACTATAAAAATAGTAAAAAGCTGAAAAGTTGGCTTATAAGCAGAGTTCAGTAGTAACTAGTTACATTTGCTCAATTACATTTACCTGAGTAACTTTTAGGAGTATTTTTACTACACATATGCTTTTTACTTTTACTTGAGTAATTTTATCTACGGGAGAGGATTAGTGCCACTGAAAAAAAGTATTCTGATTTTTAAAATTGTTTCTTTTTTGTTGGTTAGAATTCTGACTTTAATCTTCTGCGATCAAAAGTCAGAATTCTTCTTTGTTTTATTTTTTTTCAGTGGCACTTATATTCTCCCGTAGATAATTCATAATAAAGTTGCTGAAGTACAAGTAAGAAATACAGCGTAGTAGAAATATTCCTAAAAGTAAAATTTTTTCCCCAAAAAAGTTACTCACGTAAATGTAACTAGTTACTACCCAACTCTGGAAATAAGTCATTTTTAAGCAACATATAGGAGCTTGTTTAAGTCAATAATTCCTTAATATTTATTTAATTAAAGGACTAGTACCACTATTTTACTTAAAACATGAACGTGAAATAATCTGCCTGTTAAACTAGTACTTTTTAATCAATATTTATTGATTACTGACATAACATAGGCTCATATATCTTTCTGAAAATTGAAACTTGAATTATATTTGCACAGAAACTAGATCAAAAACGCTTGGTGAGATGTTGTGTCCCTTTCTAAAGAGTTAATCCCGTGTTCCTCAGCTGAACTGCCAGCGATGTCCTTAAAAATAGCCGTCTGTTACTATTTGGAGACTCTGGGCTTCAGCCTGTGGTCAGATCAAGCAGGATTGTGTCAACACAAAAGCTGCCAAGTGTGGCTCAGTTTGACCTCATGAATTAGACCATCTGGAGCAGACAGGGACTCACCCTGAAAGGTGGGACTCTTTTGGGAAACTGGGCTTCTCCTTGATGTAGCAGCCCACGCCTTCTATAAATGCGTCAGCGGCTGTTTTTAGCTGAATGCACAGACTGCTAAATGCAGCAAATAAGCACCTAGCAGGTTATTAATAGAACAAAGGAGTCCTTTCAGATGGGATGAGAAAATCTTTCTTTAGAGTCGGGATTAGAGACTCTTAGCTGTTACTTCACACAAGGCTCTGAATGGAGACTTTCAGGAACCGTGTCATCACTTCAGAGCTGAGTTAATTTGTGATTATCTCTAATAGAAGCTATTTTTGGTGTTTACATCAGTTCTTTCACACAGTGATGACGTTTCTTTACCTGATGCAATATTAGTTTATCGTTTGTGGCCTTTTGCAGACCAGGAAATAATACTTCGCTTTGGAAAAGTACTCGCATCCCTTAAACTTTTTCATTTTGCAAAAACAAACCTCAATGACTGCAACTAACGATCATTTTAGCAATCGATTAATCAGTTATTCTGGCGATTAATCGGATAAAAAATGACACATTCTGCAGATTTTTAATTTAACCACATAAGCCTTTTTACATAAAATATTAGAAATACATTAAAGGATGCAAATAAACAATCAATTCCTTTTTTGATCAGTGAAGTAAATTTTTATTGCATAAAAAGCAATAACATAGTAGTAAATATGTGTCTGCAGCTAAAAAATACTTTTAACATTGACATGTGAAAATTTGCTTTAATTGACATCAATACAGTGTAGAGCTGATCTGTTGCTTCTTTATTTGAATTAACCAATTAATAAATGGGTAATAAAAGGTACTTAATGAGAGATTTTTTATTAATTTGTTTATTTTTTAACTTTTTTTTACCTGCACTAGTAACACTTGTATATATGTTTATGTATTTATTGTCCAAATTTGAAACTAATTATTTATTTGGCTGTTTTGTAAACTTTTAGCCGAATTAAGTTCAACATTTGAAGTTTTGCTTATCGACTGTTAAGAATAGAAACTTTACACGTTTACATCCATGCTCTTATTTTGAAGGGGGTGAAGACTGTAATTCTGTTTCCTTTGCTTACATTTTTTACCTCTCTTTTTATTTTCCCAATAACTTTATTTCAAACAAGAAACATGCAGGAGCAAAATATAATACAGGCAATGGAGAAAAAGATGTAAGACATGTAAATTATAATGTCAATGTCCACATAATTATAATCGAAGTTAGCGCTTTATCGTTAGTTTCTGCTAAGTATCGTGTTGTTGTCATGCTTTAGTGGAACTTAAGTTTGTGATTAGTTCGTTAGGGTTAGTGCAACTAACTTTTTAGTTTACTAGGTGATTTAAACTGTTTGCACTGGATTTTTTTAGGATTATTAAGGTAAAGGGAAACCAAATACAAATGCATGCCACACTTTTCAGAGTTTTATTTGTAAAAGTTAACCTTCTACTTCACTTTTTGTTGAATCATCACTTAAAATCCCAGTGAAATACTTAGAAGTTTATTGTTGTGATGTAAAAAAGTTCCAGGGATTTGACTATTTTCGCAAGCTGCTTATTTATTCAGTCTGTACAGTAAAACAGAGCAAAACTTTATCATCTATGTGTTATTTCTTCTTCAGGCACATTGCAGTATATGGCCCCTGAAATTATAGACAAAGGCCCGAGAGGATACGGCAAACCAGCAGACATCTGGTCGTTGGGCTGCACCATCATAGAGATGGCAACTGGAAAACCGCCGTTCTATGAGCTTGGAGAACCACAAGCTGCCATGTTCAAGGTGAGAAACGTTGAACATGTAGTGATGGTAGTATAAACAACTGGGACCACACTGAACTACTGCAGGTCAGTATTTTCTACATTTCTGTGTGATTTTTATCTGAAGTGGAATCAGATTTTCCCTAAAGCAAAATGAAATCATCTCATGTTGTGCATCTGAGAGCGGTTGAAGTTTGTGAAACCTGCTTTTACTGTCAAGTCTTTGCTTTAAAAAAAAGCTTTTTAACTTGGAGTGAGACCTGGAATGTAGACGAACCGGTAAATTGAGAGGTTTGTATTCAACAAGATACTTAAAGGTGACCTATTCTGCTTCCTTGAACAAGTTGGGACAGGTTTATGGTCTATACAAAGCATATTCATAACATTTTTTTTTACACAAAATCATTCTTAGATAATCAGATTTTAGACTGGTTAGTTTGAGATTATTTCAGAATGAGCTTCTTCTAGGGCTCTGTCACTTTAAATCTAAACAAGCTACTGGCCACGCCCCCTAACTCAATGTTTACACTCACACATGAAAATGGCTGCAGAGAGATGCGCAATTATGCAACTGCACATCTTTGAAGTGCAGCAGTGGAGCCTCCTGCACAACCAAGAAAGCAGCAAGTTGTTTCTGGATGGTAAATCAACAACAAAACACCTGTCTTTTCCAGCAGCCATTGTACGGCGCATACAGCAATAAAACCAGCTGACCAAACGTGCCGGAGCTGGCAAGGTAACGGCACAGTTCCCATCAGGAGGTTTTTGAAACAGCTTGTTTTCCAGACACCAAAAAAGCATTAACTTATTTCCACAAAATGACTGGCTTGGTTTTTTTAAGTGCTTGAGCTTTTGTAGAAACAGTTGAGAGACAAATTTAAGTACAAAAATGTGTAAAATGTAAATTTAGATCCTCCACTTAAAGCAGAAGAAGCAACCTATCTTTCTCTGGATTTGAACAATGGCCTCATATTTGCAGTAGAGGACTCTGAAGGCCTGCTATGATAAATTTATACAAATATGGGCCATCCATTAATTATTTTGGGCTTTTTAATGTCTGTTTGTTTTGTACATTCTGGGAAACTAAAGCAACTTCCTGAATTTATTTTTTGTTGTTTTTTGAAATATTTATCTTATTTGTTGACACATAATCATCAAGTAGTTCACACCTTTGCATGCAATCCTTTTCATAATCTACTTTGTTGCCTTTGGCTAACGTTACATCGGCACCTTTCCGTTGTCATCATAACCGCTTTAATGCGGTGGCGCCTGAGACCAGTTTGCTCTGTCTGTCGCTCTGTAAAATAACTGCACTACAAGCTCCCAGACTAAAAGCTGCTATTTTACACTTCAGAAAATCACACTGTGTTACCTGAGAAGGTGCAGCATAAACTGACATAAAGCCAGACGATAATTACCGGATCTCAATCGGTCTTTAAATGCAGAAAGGAGTCTATCAATCAAAGAAAAATCTAAGTCTGAAAGTTAAGAAGAAAAGCTAAATCAATCAGATATTCACTTTCATTTTATTAATATGGGAATGTTCAGCCAGTGAGAAGGAGAGATGTGGTGTAAATGTGTGCATCAAACCCAAAACAAATGCAAAAAACCTTGATGAAGATGCTGGTTGGAAAGTGTAACAAATAATAAGTGAATCAGCTATTTTGCACTTGCATTGTGTTACCACCTGTGGGCTGCAACACGATCGAGCCCAAATGTTTGTTTGAACACAAACAGACGTGTGTGGCCTCCAGGGAGGAACAAGCTGCAGAGTCTTTCTTTGTGTTTTATTTATTCTGTGAGTTTAAATGGCGTATCTGCTGCGGATGGAAAGTTAAAACTCACCAAAGCAGCGAATTGTTTTTCCTACCCACGTGTATCCCATTAAGACAATGGAGGAGGCTAGTTGGATGTCTGGAAATCATTATTGTGCTCATGTAAAAGCTCCCAACTGGGGAATTTTCCATATGATGGGATTTAATTGAAGAACAGTGAATCTATAAAGAAGGCATAATGTGTACCTACTGCACCTTTTAAAAAGGGACAAAATAAATCATTGGGCTCATTTTAAAGACTGAAGTCCTCATGTTATTTTTCTCTCATCTTCATCTAAGCCTGAATCAACAAACTTGAGGCTTAATGAAATGAATAGTTTTTGTAGTACTGACTTTGTTTTCCTCTGAAATTTTCTCCGTTATTAACTCCTAAAGGGTGGCATGGTTAATTTCTATATCATACACCATACCGGATTAGATTTTCTGACCTTCTTTTGCAGGTCGGTATGTTCAAGATCCATCCAGAAATCCCAGATACGATGTCGCCAGAGGCCAAAGCGTTCATCCTGCGCTGCTTTGAGCCCGACCCGGATCGGCGCTCCACTGCCGTTGACCTGCTCACCGACGAGTTCCTCACCGTCACCAGCCGCAGGAAGAAGAGCCGGACGGGCCTCGCAGGTTTGTACGATCCGCCAAGTTCTGGCTACCTAAAGACTTAAATATGGAGCTTTAGGGTGTTTGAACACCTGATAGTCCGGTAGACTCGGTTCAATTAGGGAGCAAACTTGTAACATTTGTTACATATTTAGCTGCTGCTGTTTGCTTTCACACTGCACTGCATCAAATGATTCAAACATTAACAAACCTGTTCTCCTCCTCACCTGTGGGGGCGCTGCATCAACTACTACTTAAGGAAACGACATAAAAACATCTGAAGACGACATGAGTACCATGTCCTTTTGCACAAAATGTAAACAAAAATGGAGTGGCGTCAGGTTTTAGTAGGTTTTCTTTTTTGTCTTTGGTTTAAAAAACCACAAGCTAAGGGAACAGGTTTTTCAGAGGGTTTGGTTTGTGAAAGCAATTTGCAGCAGTTAAAAATCTAACAAATGTTTACATTTTGTTCCCAAATCTACCAGTGTAAAAACACCTTTATAGGGAGGCTTAGACGTAAAGATTAAGAGAAGGCTTTCAAAAAACATTGCCTAGTAGAAAATGTGTCTTAAAAACTAGAATTGAACCAACAATTTTGTGCAGCTTTGACCTGCAAATGCAGAAAGAAATTCAGCATTAAGCCCAAAGATGGACCACAGATCAAGTTTATGACAATTCTCTTGTAGATAACTCCTTCTCAACCAACTGTTTATCAGATTTGTAGCCCCATCCTTCCTCCCTTGTATTTCATGTGAATTTAAGCTCAGTCTAAAATCTCTGGAGGTTTGCATCCAGTGCAGTCATGTCCTTCGTCTCCAGTGCAGAAGATTAGGAAACAGCTTTAAAGTTGCACTGTGAGCTGCATGTTTGGAAATGTTTAATCCTGTCCTGTTTTCTTCTAATGAAACTTCTAACACTGAAATATTTGCTTCCTCCCTGCAGCTCCTTCGTCTGGATCAGGTGAGACACATTTACCACTAAATGTTCTACTTTTAACAGGATTTCAGTTGCATGGAACATCTGCTTAGTCTAAACCAGCGTCTTAACCACAGTTTACATTTCTGTTCCTGCCACTCTCTTCGACTCCCCCACTTTCCAAGAACCTGAAATAGGTTTTAAGCAACTTTTTCCACATTCAAGTGTTTATAAGATGCTTGTAAAGTGAAATCATTTGCTGTAATTTGCTTCAAGATGTGTGAAGATACAAGCAGTCCTCATAAACGTGAAGCAAAGTCACAATAGATGTCTGTCTGCTTATCCTTCCTCAATGAATTTATTCTCTTCCCTGCAGAAAGAGAAAATCTTACCAAGTATTAAACTAACTTACAAGAAACTTTTTAGAGGTTGCAGGAGCTTTATTTAAGTCAATAGGTCCTTATCTGAAAAAGTATTTGTTTTATTGGCAGATTATTTCACTTATAATATGAACTTTTTCCCATGTTATGAATGAGATAATCTGCCCATGAACTATAATATTTTCATCAATGTTAAGGAATTATTCACTTAAAATAAGTTCCTATATTTTGCTGAAAAGTTACTTTTAAGTTAGTTTTGTCTTATTTCAGGTGTACTTAGATATTTGCACCAGAGATGTCCAAACTTTTTGTTATATGGTTCCGAAATCATCAATTCAAAACTACCTGTGTGACGAATTTTTCTTCTTTTCAAACTAAAACACTGAAAGTTTTATTGAGAATAAACCTTTCCTGCTCAACAATAAACAAAGCATAAATTATTTTAAACAAAGAAAATGGTCAGATTTTTTTTGCATGTTTTCTTTACTGAAAGAATGGCAACCACTACACTAATTTATTTGGACTTATTTGATTTAGGTCACTCTTTATTTGACTGAATTTGAATTTAAAAAAAAAAGTTTCCATCTTCATCATCTACCTGCACTGATGAGACAATGAGACAGTGTTCGAGGCATTTCTTGTACAGAATAACAGGTGTTTCCTTAAACTTAAGCAGATATTTTTGATTATAGCTCAGAATATTTGTTGTGTGTAAGTTTTGGGAGGGTATTAACCTTCGTTTCGTCCTTCAGAGTACCTGCGCAGCATCTCCCTGCCGGTGCCGGTGGTGGTGGAGGACACCAGCAGCAGCAGCGAGTACGGCTCCGTCTCTCCCGACAACGACCTCAACACGAACCCGTTCAGCTTCAAGCCCAGCATCAAGTGCTACAGCGAGAGAGACATCAAGGGGCAGAGGCCGCTTTTCCTCAGGTAGAGTAACTGGAACGGGCCAACGGGGTCGGAGTTCAGTTGCACATTCCAACCTCCCCAAACGAACCGGACTTTCTAGGCAAACAGACTGGAGTTTGATTAAAGCAGATGAAACACCAATTGTTAAGTGTCACAGCCACTTCTTATGTTTTAGAGAGGCATGTGGAGCACCTGTCTAATGAAATTATGATTTTAAAACTACATTTTCAAACGTTATTCTCAGCATTCCAGTGGAAAACTTCGAGGACCACAGTGCACCTCCGTCTCCTGATGAGAAAGACACCGGGTTCTTCATGCTCCGGAAGGACAGCGAGAGGCGGGCCACCCTGAACCACATCCTGACCGAGGACCAGGACAAGGTCGTAGGAAACCTGATGGAGGCTCTCACGCAGGTGGGTGGTGGACGAAAACCTCAGGAAGTAAATATCAACATCTGATTTAATGACTCAAATTGACTTTCAGGGCTCTGAGGAAATGAAGCTGAAGGCTCAGCACATCTCCACCCTCGTCGTGAGTTTGTCCGACTTTGTCCGTGTGGCTGACAGGAAAATCATCGCCACCACCTTGTCGCAGCTCAAGCTGGAGCTGGACTTTGACAGCACCGCCATCAGCCAGCTGCAGGTCGTTCTGTTCAGCTTCCAGGATGCTGTGAGTCTGCTCAACAAAACATAACATATATTTCATCTCAGACTTTCCAAACAAACTAAAACAACTCAAACACTTCATTTCTGGGCTGAAATGATTAATCGGATTAATCGTGATTAATCGATTATTGAAATAATCGTCAACTGGATTATACAGACTCAATAAAAAGGCTTTTTTAGTGAAAAAAAACAACATAGTCAGAGCAGTAATTAAGGCAAAACATACTGTTTGCATTTGAAATAAAAATGATTAATCGAATCAATCATAATTAATCGATTATTAATATTTTTAGAATATTAATTTTTAAAATTAAAATTCTTTATTTTTAAATAAAAATAAATAAAATAATTTGAACTAGGTGAAGCTAAAACTGCCATGTAAGAATGATTATTCTTAAATTGAAAATGTATTTAATTTTTTTGCACAGTAATGGTTTTTTAATTGATTACTATATTGTTTGACAATTATTTCAAAAATGTATTAACCACGACTAATCTTTTCAGTCCTATTATGCACTGCTTTGTTTTTGTTTACGTTTGCGATATGATCCAAAAAATAAAACACATTGAAGTTAGTGGTTGTAAAATGCAATTTCTATTTATAAGGCCTAGAAACCAGTTTCCCACTCTTCTGAACCCCAGTCATGTGATTTCCTGCCTGTTATCCATTCCCCTTCGGAGGCAGAGGTGCCTCTCGCCTTTCTGTCAACCTCTGAACACGTCGGTGTGAATGTTTCATGCCTTCTACATCTGCTGCATTCAGCAGCAAGCTGCCTCTTTATTCTCCTCCAATTCTGCACAGATTTCAGGCAGAAATCTGAAAATACTTCAGTGAAAAAAGAGGATCTGCCAGGAGTAATTGAGCCTTCTGCAAATAGGCTCATCTGCTCTCTCCCCTTTAGAAATGTAGATGAAACGACACATGAGCAAATTGTTGTTTTCATATTAGTGAGCAGCATTGCATAACCTAAAGCAGAAAGTGGAGCTCTGACGCCTCCTGCCGGCCGTCTCTGCGTCAAGTTTGGATGAAAATATTTTTAAAAATCTATTTTAGAAGATATACACTGCAAAAACACAAAATCTTTCCTAGTATTTTTGGTCCAGTTTTTAGTACAGATATATCTTAGTACATTTGAAATAATTAGTTACTTGCTAAAAAGTAAATTTTCAGCAAGAAATCTGAGTTTTAAGTCAATAAATTCCTTAATATTGATGAGAAAGTGCTGGGAATAATGGAAGATTATTTCACTTATAATAAGGAAATATCTTGATATATGTGAAATTGATATTAATGAATTATTGACTTAAAACAAGCTTGTACGTTAGTTTTGCCTTAATTTAGGTGTACTAAGATATTTGCACTAGAAACTAGATCAAAAGATATTATTTTGTGATTTTGCAGTGTTTCATAAACTTAAAGCTGGTATACACTGTAAAAACACAAAATCTTACCAAGTATTTCTGGTCTAGTTTCTCCTGCAAATATCCTAGTAGATTTGAAATAAGACTAAACTAACTTAAAAGTACGTTTTCAGCTAAATATAGAAGCTTGTTTTAAGTCAGTAATGTGAAAAAGTTCTAGCTCAATTGGTCCTGTTAACTAGCAACGCCAGCCAAGCCCAGCCCGTCACCTAGCAACCGAGTTCTAGTTCCACTGGCATATTATTTCACTTATAACAAGACATTGTTCCCATGTTATAATATGCCAGTAGAACTAGAACTTTTTCATCAATATTAAAGAATTATTGACTTAAAATTTGCTCCGAAATCCGGTTAAAAGTTACTTGTAAGTTAAATGTACAAAGATATTGGCACCAGAAATATTAGGTAAGATTTTGAGTTTTTGCAAAATCTTACCTAGTATTCTGAATATGCAAATCTTGACATTTCCAGGTGAACAAAGTGCTGCGAAACCACAACATCAAGCCTCACTGGATGTTCGCTCTGGACAACATCATCCGGAAAGCCGTGCAGACCGCCATCACCATCCTGGTGCCAGGTAGCATCCGCGGCATCTCGAGCAGAGCCCCTCTAATCGAGTTAGAGCCAGCCTGCTGCTGGCCACATCCTACTGATGGATATGTGAGCTGTTTGGTCTCAGAGCTCAGCTTTGAGCACGAATAAGAAAAGAGGAAGCTAAAATGCTTTATATTCAGGGAATATATGGAGAAAGACTCTCAGATTTCAAATGAATATTTAGCTTCTTTTTTTTTTTATCCGATTAACAATTTGCTAAAACATTACAGAGTGATATATCAGCAGCTAAATTGATCTAAAAAAAACTATATTTGCTTTGGCTTTTCCGTTTCTGCTTGCACTGCAAAAGCATAAAATCTTACCAAGTAATTTTATAGTGAAAATATCTTAGTTCACTTGAAATAAGACAAAACTAACTTTTTAGCATAAGAGAAACACGTTTTAGGGTTAATCCAATTCATTTTGATTAATTAATTATTGAAATAATTGTCAACTAATTTGGTAACTGATTAATTATTAACTGAAGTTACAGATTCCAGCAGTAATTAAACCAAAACTGTATAAAAAATATACACATTTTGCATTTAAGATAAAACACTTTTGTCTGTAAATATGTTTTAGTTAAAACTACTCAAACTGCAAAGTTTTAGCTTCACTTGGTTCAGATCAAGCAATAAAATTTTGATTTTCTTAAATTAAAAAGGAATTTAGTTAATTTACATCTTTTATTGTATTTCTAATATTATAGAAAAAAGTTTTAGTTGGTCAAATGAAAATCTATGCAATATGCCAATTTTTATTTGATTAATTGTCAGAATAATTGATTATTTATTTAGTTGTATTACAGGACTAAAGATGCTGGAACTGAAACTGTTATTTTCTTTACAAATTAATTAATGATTTTGTTCACAAACTTGAAGAACTTGTTTGCAAAACATCCAATTTCTAAAAATAAATATGCTGTAATTAGATTTTAAAAACTAGAACTCCTGTTAGCCTAATGAAGGAAGAGAAATAAAGTTTTTCATTTCATTTTACAAATAAAAACCTGAAAATGTGGGTTGCATTTTGTGTTCAGCCCCATTTCTTCCGTTTCCTCTAAATGAAATCCAGTGCAAGGCTGTCTAAATACTGGAACCTTTTCTCTCTACTTCTGAAGCAGCAACGTTTCCGTTTTGTTGCTTGTTTAATAAACAGGAGTTTCTGTCTTGCTTTCAGAGCTGAGGCCTCACTTCAGCCTGGCGTCAGAAAGCGACGCGGCCGACCAGGACGACTTCGACGACGACGCGGAGCCCGTCAGAAACTCCACCCACCAGAGCCGCGCACCCGCCGTCGTCGCCCAGGACGACACGGTGGCGACGTCCGGCGTGAGCACGCTCAGTTCCACCGTCTCCCACGAGTCCCACAACGCGCAGCGATCCGTGAACATGGAGTTGGGCCGCATGAAGCTGGAGACCAACAGGTAGACACTGATAACTCCTGCATGACTGTTCTGGTCGTTTTCGTCGTCTCCTAAAATAAATCTCCTGTGTGTTTCCTGGTTGACTGCAGGCTGCTAGAAGAGCTGCTGCAAAAGGAGAGAGAGTATCAGGCCATCCTGCAACAAGTACTGGAGGAGAGAGAGCAGGAGATCCGACAGCTGAAGATGCGATCTGAGCCTGCAGGTCTGCGCTTTGATGAAACCAACACAATCTGGCTGTGGTTCAATGTGCAAAAGATGTGGAGACAGTATAAAAAAGTGTGATCATACACATCCATACACACAAAGATGGCACTTTTTTATCACCTTCTGGAGGTGCAAATTGGAGGATTTCAGACTATATCACATATTTCCTGACCTTCTATTGATCTTAATCAATTGGCTTCCTTCAAACTGACACTGTGCAAATTTTGCACACAGGTTTAAAGGTTTATGCATAAGTTTATGCAAAATGTAAAGACAAGACGAGTGTTTTGTTGTACTTCCTCCATTTCAGTCTCAACTGCTTCTAAAAACAGTACAAGAGCTAAAAAGGTTTTCAGCAATAAGTTAAAGGTTTTTTTGGTGTCTGGAAAATGAGCCATTTCAAAAACCTTCCGAATGTAACGTCACAAATCAGTAGGAACTGCCCTGTTACCTAGCAACCCAAGAGAAGTTTTAACACATTTGATGAGCTAGTTTTACCGCCGTATGCGCTGTACAATGGCTGCTGGAAAAAGACAATTGTTTTGTTGTTGATTTACCATCCAGAAACCACTTGCTGCATTCTTTTTGGTTGTGCAGGAGGCTCCACTTCTACTTATCAAGTACAAATGTTGATTTGGGGGCGTGGCCAGCAGCAGCTTATTTGGATTAAAGTGGCAGAGGACCTAAAACAGCTCATTCTGAGAAGAGCTCAAAACTAAAATCTCATAATATTTCGAGGAAAAGATGTAAAGAATATGTTTTGTATCACCCATAAACCTATCCAAACCTGTCCAAGGAAGCAGAACAGGTCACCTTTTGAATAGCATGCTTTATCATTTAGTTTTGGAAACATCTTCTTGGGCACTTTTTTTTAAAATAAATGCAAACATTTGCTCTGCTCTAGAACCCCCTGCTGTGTCAAAAAGCTTACAGGATCGGAGAGGTGAAGCTGCAGAGAGACACAAAGACCCCGAGCTGACCGGCTGGCTGAGGCTTTCCGGAGCTGACCAGGACGCTATAGACAGAGTAAAGACATTCTACTTTTTATTTCATCATTACAGGAACAGGTGGTTGTTCAATTGATATTTATATTCGTCTTTTTTTTTAGATACTGAACGAGGAGTATACTTTAAATGACATCCTTCATTATGTGACCAGAGACGACTTGAAGAGTTTAAGACTGAGGTAGTTAAACATTCACTCTGTACTGTAACTAAAGCTCAGTTTCACTTCTGTGTTCAGTCACAGAAATACAAGCAGACGATTAAATCTGTTCTGTACAGGAATACAGAAGTGAAGCTTCAGCAGCTGCCTGTTGCATCATTGTGTATCGTGGGGTTTTACTCTGTTGGCACAGAAAAACTTTACACTTTACTCTCTTCTCATTGGGACCAGAAGTTTAGTAGCTTATTGGCTTTATTTACAAATATAAAGGGGAAAGCTCTGAAATTGTGTTTTCTGTGAATTATGCTTATCAGCTCTAACTGGATGAGGAAGCTCAGTAGACCTGGAACCTGATTTTTGTCTTTCTCTGCAGTGAAAATATTCATACCGCTCAAACTTTACCACTTTTCGTCAATGTCACAACCACAAACTTCAACATTTTAACACTTAAGGGAGAAGTGAAAGGAAAAGGAAACGGGTTTATCTTGCCAACAGACTCTCCTGGCTAAGCTAAAGAAAAACAATCCTACAGCATGATGCTGCCTTCACCATGTTTTACTGCAAAGGTTGTTGTGAACACTTAGTTTTCAACCACAGATCATTTTGCTCTTGAATTAGAGTTTTAAAAAAAGAGGCTTAATACCCTACTTTTTTATATTAATGTCTAAATTATTTCTAAATCTATAAATCCTTTATCTTCCACTTTAAAATATTGCTTTAGTTTGTTATAAAATCAGATAAGTTTGTGGTTGCAAAAGGACAAAATGGGGAGAAAGTTTATAAAGATATGAATAATTTTATAAAGCGATATTTGGCGCCACCTAATGGCCTTGCTGAAAAATACACTTAAACGTCTTAGCCTATAAATATTCTTCTATTTAGCTGTTTTATTATTTGCCTATCAGCTTTGTTGTTGTTTGATTCAAAATATTGAGGATTAGGTTGCAAGTAGCAGCTTTGCATTTTTGAGTTTGTTTGTTTTACTGTTTCTTTTCTATCTTATCTGTGAACATTTTTGTCTGTGATTGAAAACACAAACATCTTTGTTTTGTTTTGTTTATCCAGTACATTACATTTTTTTATTCAGGTTTTTGCACTCTTGTTTGGTCATAATAATTAGCAGTAAGCAACTTAACACCATGTCCTGCTACTTTTTCCTATTAATTTTCTATTAGCTCAGCATTTTAAATTGGACTGTGAGTTGTACGTGTTTTAATACTTCTTGAATCTCAAATCTATAATAATTAATTAAAGTAGTTAAAGAAAGAGTTATCATAATGGATTTTTACTAAATGCAGTATATTAGCTGCGATATGCTTTGAGTTTACAGCTTTTTCTCTTCTTGTTTCTTAACAGAGGTGGAGTTTTGTGTAAACTATGGAAGGCCATCACAGACTTCAGGCAGAAACCAGCCTGACGCCTTTTCTACGAGAAGCCAACCTCGATGTTACCTCAGTATTTATAGGAACAACCCGACGTTTAGGAGGAGAAAACCTGCCTTTATTGGACAGCTTTCCAACCACACAAGAACCTTCTGGAGAATTTTTCTGATTTTCAAACCAAGATTCTGGATTTTAGGAGATTTTTAAAACTATTTAAAGAAAAAAAAAGTGCCACTTGTTTTGATAGGACTGTTGGGTAGAAAATGCTGTTTTTGTTACAGATCCACAATGACAAAATTATTGAAATGTTAGGCTTGTTTTTAGCAAAACATTTTCTCCAGACTTGTCGTTACGTTTACAGAAGTGGAGATTGACCGCTTTATAAAACGCCTGAGACACAAAATACTACATCCAACATCTAAACTAATATTTTTATCATAAAATCTTATCACTACTTTATTTAAATAAATTTTATTTAATTAAACTATGGGACATGACAGTGCATGCTCCTTGGTTTTATTTTTATCTTTTATTTAAATATTTTCTTCACATTTCCTTTTAAGGAGCAAATTTACAGTTTTATTGCTAAATATATTATATTGTTATATATATATACATATATATATATATGTTATACTTCATCTGTGAATGACTTTTATGTACTTTATAGAAGATATTGCTAAACATGAATTGGACCAAGCCTACATTATGAAGACAATGGGGAAAAATGACGTGTATATTATTATATTTTCTAGTCTCAGCTGTCATAGGAAGTAGCACTCAGTTGGTAATGAATTAATATAACATGATCTGATCATTGGCTTTTGTTGTTGTACACTGGCACAGTTGTGTTTATATCCTGCCTGTAGTCCTTGAATCCGATGTATTTTGTGGTGAAAACTCTGAAATGAAAACAGATTTCTCTTTTATGGATCTTTTTTTAACTATTTTCTCTGAAATGGCAGAAATAATCGTGAACAGTTTGTCAGTTTCATTTTATATTCAAGATGATTCAAGATTTTTGTGTCATTGTTAAAATAAAAATGTTTATGTTCAAGCTGTGAAAAAAGTGTGAAATCTTGTATTTACATTTCCCTGCTTTTTACTGATGTAAAATTTAAATGTTTGCAACTAAAAGCACCAGAAAAGTAGCTACAAAATAGTGAATTGTTAGAGATTGCAATATTGAGTAACTGTACCATAGCGTGAGAACTATGGCCAGTTACAGACTTGAGAATAATTTCTCAACTTAAATTAGCAATTCTAAGAAATCTGTAAAAATTAAAAAATTATATATTTTTAAGTAATACACTAATATTATTACCAGAGGGGGGAAATGTACACTTACATCAAGGGCAAAAACAGCACAATTCAATCAATAAATAAGGTCATATTTATTGATTGGATTATTGTATTTAATAATTTGTGTACTAACCATTTCTTAAATATTTGGATGTTTTTTATTAAACGTCCAGCTAAGTCATTAAATCCTATGTAATCATTTTAATCCTGCAGCACATTTAAATTATGTCACATTTGTTACAGATAAGGTTATTGAACTGTAGTTAAACTGTTGTGCAGGTTGACCAATCAAATGCTAGTGAGCCATGTTGACAGTTTTAGGTACCAAAATACGGACTAAATAAATAATTAAATAAATCAGTGATTTAAATATGTAACTGAAGTTTTAATGAGCATTTACAACTGTAATTTATATATTAAATAAATGCATAATACATTTCCATAAGGACATATTTTAGCTTAAATTAGTTTGATCCCGTTTTACATAAGCTATCGAAGACTAAAATGTTTAACTATTTATTTATTTATATCGCGTCACTTTTAATTCACTATACATTACAACAGAGCTTCAACAGGTGAATTGCTCGTCGCCATATTTGTTTATCAATTATCTGTGTGACGTCAGCGTTCTGCTCTCTCGACCGACCCTCCCTCACCATGACAACGGCAGATGACTTTTAGCATCGCCGGGAGACGGCCGTTACCTCCGCCGCCGGTGATTTAGAGGCGTTTTTTCCAATAAAGTCGTGTTTTAATTCGGCCCGTCAGGTTCATTTTTCATGTCGGAAGGTCGCTGGAGCTGATAGAGCCGCTCATGAGGCCAGCCGGAGGCAGAGAGAGACGCTGTTTTACCGAGTGAACATCAACAACAACATGGCTCTGCTTCAGCATCCCCGGCTGCTGCTCCCCTCTGTTTTCCTGCTGCTCTTCACCGGCCGTGTCCACGCCCGCTCCTCTCAGATATCAGATCTGAAATCTAAAATCTCGGGGGTGGAGGAGCTGCTGGAGGAGTTCCGGAAGCAGCTCCAGCAGGACCAGGCATACCGAGCGGCCGACGTGAGTGACTCCTGCGTGGGCGACTTCAGCGCCGCGGAGCAGCGCATCATCCGGACAAAGGCCTCCATCGAGCAGGGAGCCACCTTCCTGTTGGCCCCGGACAGGGTGTACACCTGGAGGGACTGCTTACACGCCTGCTGCTCGCAGCCTCACTGCACGGTGGCGGTGGTCCAGGAGGACCTGCGGCGACCCGCGGACAGCCTCAGCTGTTACCTGTTTAACTGCACCTACAGGAATAAAAACATCTGCTCCTTCGCCCCGCAGGAAGGCTTCACCACCTACAGCCGGACTCCGAACGGCACGCTGGGGCACCTGGCCGGAACCACCGGCGGAACCACCGGGAGGCCCCGGCAAGCTGGGGAGGATGAGACCTCAGGTGGGAGCTTTCTTTCTAAAACCTCATCATTCTTTGGGTTTATAATGCTAATAACAAAACATCATTGTTAAATGTTACTGTATCGCCCATAAACCTAATCTGACCATCAGGGCTGTTAACATTCAAGTCAAAGTTGGGGAGTAAATAGTTACATTTATTTGAGTAACTTTTTTCTTTTTTTTATGTACTTTTAGGAATATTTTTACTACATTGTTTTTACTCTTGAGTAAAACTTCTGGATTCTCCACTGAATGAAAAACAAACATGTTTTAACAAAAAAATCAACATACACACACCTGCAGTTTTTGTTAGTTTTATAAGTTTTATATTGAAAGAAACTGATTTGGGGGAAAAAAAAATCTTTGACCTGATTTTGTTATTTATATGAATAACTTTGATTTTTGAAATAATAATTTGATCAGTTACTCATAAACTTTGCTACTGTTACTTCAGTCATTTCTTTTTGCCTGATTTTGTTATATTTTGTTACTTACATGACTTATAGTAATTTTTGTCCTTAAAATTTTCACTTAACTTTATATTTTGGTCCGCCTGACGATGTAATTTTTAAATATTAAATGAATAATAATTTGATCAGTTACTCAATACTTCGGTAAACTTGTACCAAATTTTTTTTTTTACTTGAGTAATTTCTTGGACGGCTAATCTTACTTGAGTAAAATCTTTGGGTACTCTGTCCACCTCTGAGTATTGCTAATCCAGCTCATTTGCTTTTGCCGCTCGCTTTTCATTTCTGTCTGGTAAAGATTTAAAGATGTTGAAGTGATGTTTTCCCATTCCTCCACACCTGAGGCCGTAGTTCAGTTTTCGTTTTGTTTTCTGCAGCTTATCCCAAAGTTTTTCATCATAACAAAAGCAAAAAATGTTGTACATCATCCAAAAAAAATATGAAAGAAAAAGTCATTTTTCTTTGGAAAAAGTTTTATTTTTTTTAAGTTTACTTTCTATATTATCTTCAACTATGATAAAATAAATTATAGATTGAGGCTGTACTTTGATGTGAATATTTTTGCAACACTTTGTAGTTTCTATTTTATTCAGCTGATTAAATTAGTGGTAAAGTTTCTGGTCAACCTAAAATTAAGCTTTAAAGATGCAATTAGGAAGTGAAGAAATCTAAAATTTTTATGAAAATTATACCAAAGTTGTTTTTGTATGTTCTCTGGTTCATGTTAGTTACTCGAAAATAGAAACATTTTATTAACCAATTTCTACAAACAATACTGTCTGTTTACTAGATTTGGTTTTTTATTTCCTCAAAGGGAAATCAGGTTATTAGACTAGACACTGATAGTATTTTTTAGCAACTGAGGAAGCATTACCAAATGTTTGCATATCAAATGTTTTATTTTGTCAATGCAAAGCATGGCAGCAAAATGTTGACCTTTTCACTGTAAATTTGGTTTAAATTTACTATTAATTTACTATTAATAATGAGAATATGATTTATTCCACAGTAAAGTCTCTTTCTGTCAGCCAGGCATCTCAGCACACTGCAGCTAAACATTATCAGCTGGTATTTCACTGATAAGGCGCCACGGTTGGATTAATGATTGTCCACTTGTGATATGAGATCAAGATGCTGAGAGCAGGACCAGATGTTGTGTAGCATCAGCTGAAAGTCAATAAATGTAAAACAAGTGGTTAAATTTTCTTATTTGAGCTTTTGAGTAGCTAATTGTTTATGCTTCATGTCACTGAAGTGAATATTTTTAGTTTTCAACTTCCTAAAACAGGCATGCTCACTATTGTTTGTTAATATAGTTGAAATGTTTTTTTGGTTTTTTTTAACTATTTACTTGTGGCTTTTCTTTGTTTGATTAAAAGTGGGGCTGCACCGATTTATCGGCACCAATTTCCTTAATTCTGAGTGATTGGTGATCGGCCAATACTTAAATGTGAAGCGGATCTTATGCACCGATCTTATCAACCTCAGCAAAGGTCTAAAAATCAGCCGCTGTCCTCTTCTGCTCTCCCATGACAGAAGTTTGACTGACAGACCGGCCCACCGGGTCATGTTTGCACGGTTGCAATCAACAATAGTCGCTCCATTGTTTCCAATTCAGCGACTTTATTGCGACTTTTAATTACATTTCAGACAAAAAAATTGGTATCAGCCAAAATCGGAATCAGGTCAGGTTTTTAAAGAGCCAGAAAACTACAATCGGTGCACCCATGATTAAAAGTCTGAACTTCTGATATTCTGCTCCATAATTTTAGCTTCAAAGCTTAATATCATAGTATGGTGGCATTAAGTTCTGCAGCAAAAGGTGTACAAAAGCAGGAGTGTTATTAATATGCTTTATGAAAAGGGACCTCAATGTTTAGTCAAACTTAATAACCTAAATCAGACACGTAAACATCACAGGACTAACCTCAGGTCAAACTCACAGAAACGGACGAGCCTCCTCGCAGCGATGCGGGCCAGGACGTGGTGATCCAGCTGCCCACCGACTGGGCCGTCCTGGACGGCAGGGACAGCGTGGACGACCACAGAATCACGCATTTCGAGTGGACTCTTGTTAAAGGAGATACAGCCGTCAACATGAAGGTCTGTTTTCACATTTTATCTGTCACTAAATTCAGCAAAATGGACACAAAAACGTCAAGGAAGGATGCAACGGTTAAACACGGCAAAAACACAAAATCTGACCCAATATTTCTGGTCAAGCTTCTGGTACAAATATCTTAAAGCTTTCTGAAATGTTTTTGTTTTTTTCAGGAAGATATAGGAGCTTATTTTAAGTTAATAATTTGCTCATATTTATGAAAAAGTTCGAGTTCTGTTGGCAGATAATTTCACTTTTAGCAAGACATTCTTCACACATAATTGAAATAATTATTTCACGTACATTTTCAGCAATATTAATGAGTTTTTAATTTAAAAACAGCTCCTCTATCTTGCTGAAAAGTTACTTTCAAGTTAGTTTTGTCTCCTTTCAAATGTACTAAGATATTTGCATTAGAAACGAGACAAAAAATACTTGATAATGTTCATTGTTTTTATGGTGTTCATTATAATAACTGCAAAAAGAGTTCTATGTGAAGATATATCTTAAAACAATTTGTACTAAAATACAGTTTTAATCTTGATGAACCAGGTGAACCACTGAGCTCCTTCTCTTGATCTGTGCTCAAACAGTCAGATGATGCAAATATTTGCTCTTCCACTGTGAATGATCAGGTTGTTGTTGTGACAGAATAAAAAGCATGGATGCTCGGTTTACAGCAAACCGGTTCACTTGAATGCACAGCTCCATATTTCCATGCTGTATCAACAGAGATTATATTTGGTTATGCATTCACACCGCCCAGAGAAAAGCGGAAACATGAGCTGGTTTCAGTGACCAGAACCTTAGAGATCATTTCCTGTTGTCCTTTTATTTCTTTACCTTTAACAGAAAAGACATGAGAAAACATTACAGCAAATTTCTATTTTCCTTTATATCCTTTGATTTTTGTCTTTGCTGCTCCACTAACCCGGTTATTTAAATTTTTAATATAAGAATTTGATGTCTGAACTAGAACTGGGCGATATGGTTTCAAAATAAAGTCATTTTCATACCAGATCCGATTGCTAATTTTAATCAATTTTTCTTTTTGCTCACTTTCTTTTCTAAACAAAGATATTACAAATGGCAGAAAATGTTTTCAAAAAATGGCTTTTATTTTAGGCATCCCTTTTGAGTAATAGGGTCAGGCTACGAGAATTTTTGTTCAATTATGAGAATTTAGTCATAGTATTAGCAGAAAAACGAAACAATTTTAACCAGAAAATAGTTGTTTTAAAAAGAAAAAAAAATGTTTTAATGAGAAAAAGTTTTGAATTATCAGAATTTGACTTGAGCAACTTGTTTCAACGTCCTGCGACTGATAATAATTTGATGCAAATGTGTCAAAAGATCAGCTATTATTTGTAAAACGGGGGGGCAATCCTGTCCTGCAACTCTTAGACGTCTCCCTGGTCCAAAACACTTGAATCCAACAGCTGAATCACCTCCCAAATGCAGTCAAGTTCTCCAGAGTCCTGCTAATGACCTCATTATTTGACTCAGGTGTGTTGAAATAGAGATGCATCTAAAGGTTGCAGGAGACCAGACCTCGAGGCCTGGAGTTGCCCACCCCTGTTGTAAAACTTAAGCGGTGTAATGAATAACGTCACAAGATGCTCAACATTCCTCTTTAATTTTTTTGTTATTCTTTGTGTTTAAGTTCTCATAAAATTACAACTTTATTCTGGTAATTTAAAAAAATAATCTTACCCCAGCTCTGATATTCCATCGTAGAGTTTACTTAAATAAATAGAAGCTTTAAAACACACTTGTCAAACAAGATGGCCACCTAAGCGTGATGACATCACTCTGAACTATAGAAACCCCACAACAACTGGAGAAAAAAAATCCAGATTTTCCACAAATTAAATATTCAAAACCCAAAAGTTGAATTAACCATTAAAATCCCTAGTCTGAAACTTTGCGTGCTTTATTTTGTGTGTGCACACTGAAGGCAACCCACCCAGGGCTGCTGAAGGTCAGCGGTCTCCAAGAGGGCGTCTACACGTTCCAGATGACCGTTACCGACTCGGCGGGGCAGAAGAGCTCCGACAACGTCTCTGTCACCGTTCTGGCACCAAAACACCAGGCGGAAGGTGAAAGGCTCACCAAATATGTCTCCACTTTTGGTTCTGACTGTTGGGGAGGTTGAGTACTTAGTCATATTTGTGTTCACAGTTTGCACTGGTGACTGCTCCAACTACCAGTTCAAGTGTGATGATGGCTGCTGCATCGACATCTCCTACGCCTGTGATGGAAGGCAACACTGTCCCGACCGCTCTGACGAAGACTTCTGCACAAATTGTACAGATTTTCATCCTTTACATTAGAGATGCAAACAATTATTCGATTTATGATTAATTGTCAGTTAATGTTTTAGAAGATTAAAATTTGTTTCAATTAATTAACTTTTAACATCTGCTTAGACCTTCTTTTAGTGTTGTAATTTAGCCTCCATCCAGCAGAGGGCCACACTGAAGCAAAGTCAGCTAATGTAGGATTAAAGATGGTGGAGCAATATTAGAACAGGAAAGAGAAACCGTCAGTTTGGAGTGCAAAATGCACTTTATGTGATTCTGTTTTGAAATATAAACTCTCCACAAACTTTTACCTTCATGGTGCTCATTAAGCTGAGCTGCGACTGAGTGAGTCGTTAGGGCCGATTTAGATAGAAGAAAAGGAGCAAATTTCCACCAAAAAAACTAAAAATGTCTGAGCTCCAAAAGTCGGAAATTTGCTAGAAAATTTTCAGATTTGACTCAAATTTTCTAGAAAAAAAACTCTAAAATTTCAATTCGAAAGTCAAAATTGAAATTTTGTGATTAATCTCAAATTGTCAGAAATGTCTAACTTTTCAAATGTTTAGTCTTTTCAAAATTCAAAAGCCAAAAATTTTTCAACTTTTGAAATTTCCATGTTTTTTCTAGACAATTTCTGAGATTAATCTCAAATTTCAGTCCTTTTTCTAGCAAATGTGTTTCTTTCCAAGCTCATAAATTTCCACGTTTTTTCTAGAAAATTAATGAGATTTACCTACAACCTTCCGAGTTTTTTGGTGGAAATTTACCCCTATTTTTATCTACATTGTCCCTAATACGCCGTCGCAGTGTGGGATGTAAAATGCACTTTATGCGATTTTGTTTTGAAATATAATCACTCGAAAAGCTCCTTAAATTCCTTATACTCTCTCAATTGAAGAGAAAGCTCAGGTTTTTAAGAAAATGGCTGCTTATCAAGTAATCGTTAGATCAATCTTATCCTAACTTTTATCAACTCATGAATCAATAACTTCCATCCCTGCTTTGAATAAAACTGATTAAAAAAGCTTTATCTAACACCCAGAACCTGATCCCTGTGGGGTTTTCTTTAGTTGATGGTGGCCGGAAGTCGGTGTCCCACCCGGTGAATCCCCCCAGCCCTCAGAGGCCCGCGGCCCGGACCGAGCAGGCTGACAGAGCCGCCATGCTGCCAGAGGCATCCAGGAAAACAGTCGTATCAGCTGTAGACGGGAGCAGCGCTGTTCCTGCTCAGAGCCTCACTGAGCCGCAGGGCGCGTCTGCTAACCAAGGTAGGAAGAAGGTTTCTAATCGAGTTAAAGGACATCCGTGTGATGAGTCTACTCCGGTTATTTGTTTGCTAAACAGTAGGATGCACTCCTTAGTGTAGAGCAGCGTGTGTGTGGACATGAGAGCAGATGGAGCCTACAGGCGGCCGCTGAGCCAACAAACCACTCAGCATTCCCTGGGAAAGCAGCTCTTAGCCTGCATCCCTTCTTAGTGCCAGAACAAAGCTCCCCTGTCTCTGATGCCATCTGATCCCTGAATTAGACCGAGACCGGCCAAAAGGCCGCCTGGACCACTGCTGTTTTAACACACTCTGCGTATTAGACTCCTGAAGTGTGTTCTCTAGAGAAGAGGAGAACACATTTTTTGGTCTGATGATGGTTAAACGTGTCATAATCGCTTCGTTCACTGCAAAAAATTAAATCTCACCAAGTATTTATGGTCTAGTTTCTAATGAAAATACCTTGGTGCACTTGAAATAAGTCAAAACTAACATCCAGGTAACTTTTAAGCAAGAAAAAGGAACATATTTTCAGTGATAATTCCTTAATATTGATGAAAAAGTTCTACTTATTAGTGAAGTAATCTGCCAAAATAAAATGTGTTGTTCCACTGACAGATTATTTCAGTTATACCTAGAACTTTTTCATCAATATTAAGGAATTATTTACTGAAAAGATGTTAATATTTCTTGCTTAAAAGTTACTTGTAGGTTAGTTTTGTCATATTTCAAGTGTACTAAAATATTTGCACAAGAAACTAGACCAAGAATACTTGTTTTAAATAAAAAAATAAAGATTATTATTGGAAGGAAGTCATTTAGAAAAGAAAAATGAGCAAAATGGCAGTTTGTAGATGCACAAACCTGGTCGGGGTTTATCCCAAAGACCAGCTGGGATTTCAGTGAAAGCTGGTTCTTCAAAGTCTAGATTCAGGGACTGAATATATAAACTAAAAGGAAATACATAAAAAAAAATCAGTTTATACTTATCCTTCTTTGTAATAATTTTGCATTACTTGGTTCTATTCTATCACATAAAATCCCAGTAAAATCGTGTGAATTTGTGGTTTAAACATGACAAAATGTGAAAAAGTTTCAAGGAAATGGATACTTTTGCAGTATTTTGCAAGGTGATGTAAAATAATATTTGAAACGTACGTCGTGTGCGTCTGTTTCTGCAGATCCGTGCGCTGCAGATCCGGTCGTTGGCCCCTGCAAAGGCACCTTCCCTCGGTGGTACTACGACCAAAAGGCCCGAGAATGCAAACACTTCCTGTACGGTGGTTGCCAGGGTAACCACAACAACTTCCTTCAGGAGTCAGACTGTGTCAGCGAATGTTTACAGAAAAGTAAGAAGATGCATCATTTCTTTTAATTACAAGAATCTGAAGATGTATTTTCACACTAATGTCGTCGTTTAGGCTCGGCTTTCAGCCCAACCAGTGCAGCTGCCCCCGTCACAAAGCCGACTGAGAAAGGTAAAAATATATGTTCACTAGCGATTATTTACTCTGACAATTCATTGATTAATCAGATAAAAATGGCTGATTCTTCAGATTTTTTATTTAACCATTTAAGACCTTTTAAATACAATATTAGCGGCACATTAAAAGATGCAAGTAAACAAACAATTCAGTTTCTTTTTTTTAATTAAAAAAATAAATATTTGATTACCTAAAATGCATTTCTTTAGAAAATTTATACCAGGTCAAGCTAAAACGTATTTACAAGCAAATATGTTTCTATCTTAAATGTATATATATTTGTACAGTTTAGCTTAATTATTGCTCTGAATATGTTGTTTTTTAAGTAAATGCTGTTTATTTTAGTCTGTATGCTCTAATTAACGATTATTTCAATAATTGATTAATTGCAATTAATTCAATGAATTATTTCAGCCTTACTGTGATCTTGTAATTAGTTCTTTTTTCTGATGGATTTTAAGATTTTGCTTTTATTCAGGACTTTCCAGCATATTTTGCTATAATTCTGCGCAAAAAAACCCAAACTTAAATTGTCACAGAAAAACTGAGAAAAGCCTGATTGTTGCACCTCAAATAAATATGCGGACATTTGAGTCTGTTTACTCCAGTTAACGATTAGATAAAGTTGCAGATTATTTCAATGATTGATTGATTGCAATTAATCCAATTAATCTTTTAATATGCAGAGATTTTGCAGACTTTCAAACAGAATGCAGTTTCATTACTCCTCTGAATTATTTTGTTTTCAGAAAATAGCCTTTATTTTAGTCTGTATGCTCTACTTAATGATTACTATATTAGTTGATGATAATTCATTATTTGATTAATCATGATTAATCGATTCAATTCTAGTTTACTGGCTAAAGTCTCCTCTGTATTAATTGTTTAAGCTGCGCCTAAAGTTTCCAAAACCCAAGCAGAGAGTAGCAACATAATCTCCAAACCATTTCCAGTTAAAGGAGGACACCCAGGCCCGGAGTCAGGTGAGTCCGGTTACCTCTGCTCATATTTGAATTGTAATGTCTCTGCTCTACAAGTGAAGTTCTAGTTTTCTTCCCTTCAGGTGCAATTCTTCCTCTGGCGCTCGGCATCCTCATCACTGCCCTGCTGCTGCTCATGATCGGCTGTCGTCTCAGACTCGTTCGTCACAAGCTGAAGAAAGCGCGGCCGCTCACCACTGAGGAGTCCGACTACCTCATCAACGGCATGTATCTGTAGCCTAGGAAGCTGTTAGCACTTCGTCTCAGATTTAAACAGCTGTACGCTCTGCTGCCCTTAAAAATAATCTAATTATAAATCAATAAAGATGTTTAAAATCCCCGTGATTAAACCAAACAACCCGCTAAACTACATATCAGACATTGTTCAGCTTTTCCTCCTGCAAGTCTGGCGCAACACGCCATTTCTGCCACTAGGTGTCACTAATGTGCCATGTTTGTGCTGCACCTGTTTCCACAGCTAGATTGAATGAAAGACGAGCATTTGAGTGCCTGGTAACCATGGTTACCATCCGTAAATCCTGTTTGAGTCCGAATCGGTTAAACCACCATGTCCTGCGAATCTTCCTGTCTTTACAGCATGTTTTTTGTTTGTGATAAATCATTATGAACATATTTGATTTATTGATTTAAATAAATAAAATAAAAGTACCCCAAGGAAAGAAATTTTACAATATTGTGGTTATTTGTATTAGTTAATTTGTCTTTTCTTTAAGATTGCTGGGGAATTTATTTACACAGGTATGTGTAAATAAAATACTAAAACGTTAATATATCTGTAAATAAAAAAATATATTTGACAAAGACAGATATAAATGAAAATTTAAATATTACTAATATTAAGTAATAATTTTGCAGAATTCTAAGTAACCTTTGATATTTCTGAAAACCAAGTTATTTAAGGTTCTGCACATTTTTTTGCAAGATCCTGCAAACATTTGTCACACGACTTTTTGAAAAAACTTTTTAGAGAAATATTTACTTTACAAATGAGTAATTTTTTAAAGAACCAGCATTTTATCTAAATTTTTAGGATTTAAAATAAAGATAAACATAAGAGGACAAATATTTTTTTAAAAGCAGATTGATTCCAGTATATTAAAACATATAACGACTTCTTTTAGCGTAATACTGCAGGAAAAAAAAATAAAAATGGTTGAAAATGTACATTATTGATATATCTGTATTTAAAAATGCTAACTAGCACCTTTTAATTTATAGCAAAAGTCATTAAGACTCGTTTAGAGAGATTTTGTGTTATTTTTGTAAAATTGTGCAAGTTGGAACAATGAAATGTTACAAAATTAACTCTGTAAAACCTGCAGTTTGTTCCTATCTGCATTAACTGGTGAAAAACAGAAAACAAAGAACTGCAAGAAAAACATAAACATCTCTTTATTTTTATATCCCATTCCAGATATTGTGAAAGCCAAGAAAGTTATCATCAACCACTTCAACCCCTCTACTGTAAATAAAATGTGCTTTTTTTGTGTATTATTCTTCTTTTTCTCCAAGAAAACAGACATTTGCTTTATATTGTTGAAGTTTATTTTGGCAAAGCAGTGACTCTCCCAGTTAGTGACCGCACACGTCGGAAATGGAGACCAGCGGCAGCAAACGACACGTCACCCGGTGAGAAGCGCAGCCCTGTACCTGCATGCGTTTTGGTGAGTTAGGTGCTGTTTCTGAAGTTTATCCAGAGAGTTGAGTGTTTCATACGTGACCTAACGGTTCTGCACATCAGTCACGGTGTTGTTCGTGTTTTCTAATACTGCTGGAAGGGGCTTGAGGGGAAAACAAGCTTATATTCTAGCAGAAAAATCTACAGTTAGATGATCCACACACACACACACACACGCTGTAGCTAGGTGAATTATCTAAAGGTCTCCGGTGTTTTTGTTCTGCTTTCCTCGTACATTCAGCTTTGACCCTGCTGAAATGTAATGCAAAAACACCTGACTGCAATAAAAAAAACAAAAAAAAAACCAGCAGTTAAACTTAAATTAACCAAAAGATGGAGGCCTGGAAATAAAAAAAAGAAACCAAAAGCCCATCTTGAATATTTCTGCATGGAGCTTCAAGCAGTCTTTTCCTTGCAGCCCTTTAAGGGCTGTCAGTGTTATTTCTCCAGTCCCTCTTTTGTCTCGAACAAAAAAAGAAAAGAAAAATAAAGCATGTTTTATAATGCTTGAAACAAAATATCAAGGCTTGTTGATGCCATCCGAGTTTTCCCCAGGTTTCAAACTTAAAGGTGGATTATGGCTCGTCTTCTTATTCAGAGTTCATCCCTGTGAAAGACAGACCATGAACGTTAGAGCAGGAACATGAGAGGAAACACCAACCTGTCATGCAAACCGTGAAGAACCGCATGCAGAACGATCAGATTAAGTGTCAAACAGCAGCCGGTCTGAGGCCACATCCCACAGAGAAGATGATTAAACCGGCTTTTATTGGGTAGTAGGCAACCAAACCAACTAACTAATCATGCTTTAAGCACCTCCAGCACCGTTCCTGTTACATAACATTTTGGTTCCAAACAGGAAAAAAAAAAAGATAAAACCAGATTAGTGGGTGAAGAAAGTGTTAAATAAACAAAAAAAAAGGGGAAACGTGCAGCTAGCTGGCATGGTATGGAAGAAGCAAAAAATGTCAACAAGCAGCAAAATGCAGCCTCTTGTGCTCCATTGTCTGCTCCAAGCCACACCATTTCACCTTTGCCACTGTGAGAAGGAGAGAGAGGGAGGAGGGGGAGAAGGAAGTCACTTCCACCTGGACCACTGCTTGTCTCTGTCTGTTAAAGGCACATAAATCACCCCCATCAAGGGCTTCATCTTGGTGCTGCCGTCCTCCATCTTGTCATATTGCTCAAGCATCTGGTTGCCTCCAGCCGGGCCGACCGGGAGAATCAGACGCCCGCCGGGCTTCAATTGGTCCAAAAGCTGAAGAGGCAGGTGAGAAGAGCGTCAGTGTAGTTATTCTTAAAAAAATAATAATAATAAAAAAACAGTAACAAGGCATTCTGGAAGTTCAGATCTGCTTTGGTTCGTCCGTTTTGAGACTATATACGACTAAGTCAGCCAATCAGATTTGAATCCCAGTTCTGAGTCACTGAGAGTGAAACTAAATTATTTAGTGTCTACATCTTAAAAATAGCAGATTGTGCCAAAAAGGAACATTCCCAACCAGAAGTCAAAGAAATTTGAGTAAAAAAAATAAACAAAGATAGTCTAAAAACTAGGGCTGTAGCGATAAACTAATCTCACGATACAATACGACACACAATATTCTGCTCACAATATGATATATATCACGATTAACCAAAACGATACGATTCCATACATTTTTAAGATTTTCTGAAAGATTTTAGGGGACAGAGTGTTTTTGGTGACATTTTGTGACTGTTAATAGACTTGGATTAATTGAACTGATGGTGTAAAATTGGTGTAATAGGTGTTTCTGTTATACATTTACTTTTTTTAACATTTGTTTAAATGTTACGTCTGTGGCTTTGTGTATTTGGTTATGCAGAAAAGGAACCTTTTTTGTCTTATTTACTTATACTAGATAATGTAATATATCTATTTCATTTCATTATTTAATTAATTGTAACTTGTTTCATTACATGTCATTTTTAATGTACAACTGGGTAAAAAAATGTCATGTGATTTAATTTCATTCATGTGGATTTGACATAAAACTCAAAGTGGGATTTAATGTATTGATCCTCGCAGATTAAAAATCGATAAATACTGTAGGATCGATAAAATTATGCAGCCCTACTGAAGTTAAACTTAAAGGTGACCTTTATGCTACATGCTCAGTCTGCGGGCACAAAGTTGTTCTGAGATGATGAGATTTTAGCCAGTTCTGCCTTTTCAATATGAGCTGTTTTAAAGTCTCTGTCACTTTAAATCCAAATAAGCTGCTGTTGGCCACGCCCCCAAATCAACGTTTACACCCACAAGTGAAAATAACTGCAAACAACATGGCAGCATTGAGCAGCTGACATCACTCTGAACTGAGTGCACTGGTGAAAAGTTTTTTTTTTAAATATATTTTCCAAAACTAAAAATTAATTAATCTGTAAAATCGACTTATCACCCAGCTTTAGTGAAAATATATATTTCTCATTAAAACATTTTCTTTATACTGCTGGAGTTTATTGTGGTAAAGCTGTGAATCTCCCAAAAAAACAAAAGATCATCTCATCAAAATTAGATAAACAGGATAAAATCTCTACTTTAAAACAGCAACGCTGCTTTTTGGGCTTTTTTTAGGTGGTTCTCATTTGTTTAAAGTAAAGTGAGAGCCTGATGTTCAGCAGGATGAAGGAGTCAGAATGACTCACAGCTTGGGGGACCGTGGCAGCTGCTGCACCAACATGGATGGCGTCATACGGCGCCTCCTCTGGGTGACCCATCCTCCCGTCGCCCACTGGAAGAAACGCAGCAGGAAATCAGGCTACCAGACTCACCACAACACCGACAGTCACTGACAACACCACACGTTTTACCTTTAATCATCTAACAGTTATAAATCATAAACTGGTCAAAAAATGTGACTTATTCTTAAAATAATGGTGGAAACATTATAATCAGCAGCTAAATTTGTAATCAATTAATTGTTAAATTGAGTATACATATTCAGAAAAAGGGCTATTTAATGAACAAAAAAAAAAAGTAAAATTTAGGGGAGATTTTGCATTTAAGATAAAAAATAAAAACCAATCCTGTCTGAAAATACACCCAGACAGGATGTATTTATATTCTGACAGGATGTGGCATTTTAGCTTCACATGGTTCAAATTGACTAAAATAAATCTCTTATTAATCACCTTTTGGTTTCTAATTATTAATCTGTTAATCCAGACATCAGCCATATACTGTACTGACGTCAAAAAAGGCTGGGCTTTTCAAATATTGATGTTAGAAGTATTTTTTAGCTTACCCTTATTTATGGTAAGCTAAAAAATACTTCTAACATCAATATTTGAAAAGCTCAGCCTTTTCAAATATAAGGTATAAGGTAATGGTACATTATAGTAAGGTTTTATTTTCTTATTTAAAAGAGGAATAAAATTGATTTTCTGCATCTTTTCTAATAGAGTAAAAAAGGCTGAAGTGGTTTGTGGGCAGAACGGGCCAGTTTTTTCCAATCGTCACAATAAATTGATTAATCTATTACTAGTATATGTATGATATCCCGATCATGTTGTAGCTTCAACAGACAATACAAAAGAAAGAAATACATTCTTTATCTCAGCTACAACTATAATCACTCCAGTTTTCATCCCATTTTATCAAAATTCATTTTAAAATCTAAATTTTATAAACCACTGTATCAGAAAGGTTAAGCAAGTTTATCAAATAATAAGTAAAGTTCATTTTTCATGTTTTTTTTCATTCTTTGTATTGTGGTATGCATCATATTTTTTTATTTCTATACGTCCTACTTGCTAGAATTGCTGAAATTTGATTTGCCCAAGCACTTGAAACCCGAAGGACCCGGTTGCAGCTGCACTTTCACCCTCCTGCAGAGATGGTGAAAGTACTCACTGCTGAATTATTCAGAGCTGCAAACTCTCTGTTGAGCAAATCCATCCTGCATCGGTGAAGCGCAAGAGCAGCAGAAACGATTCCAGCTGCAACATGACGAAATGAATCCAGAACGTATCTGTCGTCCACCATGTCTCACCTATTAGCTTGACTCGGCCTGATGTTATCAAGTTGGGGTCGTCTTTCTTCACGTTGTTTATAGAGTCGTCTACCAGCTCTTTGATGTGATCGATTCCTATAACTTTCCCTTTAGGGCCTACCTGGAGAGCACAGAACAGGTTCAGTTCAAACAGGAACCACAAACCACTAAAACCATTTCACACCATTCTACTGTGATTGGTTGGGCTACAAAGCTGCGTGCTAAAAATCAGGACGCTACCAGAGAGAAATTGCTTGTGTTTACCCGTCCTGTGTGTGGCTCACCATTCGTGCAAAGCAAACGGACAGGATTCCACTGCCAGAGCCGACGTCCAGAGCTTTGGCTCCCTCATGCAGCTGATCGTGTAGGAGCTCTAGTGCATAGGCATGCTGGGAGGACGGAGCGTCCAGAAAAACAAAACAGAAACAGACAGGGGAGTGGTGAGCTTCAACACTACACTGACACTAGTTTTCAGCAATATTTAAAAAGCCTCACCGGCCGATACCGGTTTTCTCTTTTGTCTGACAAGCTGATAAATGTTGCAGAAGAAAAGGAGGGACGTTAGAGATGCAAATCTTTCAGTGTCTAGAAATTCAATTCCTTCAATTCGATACCAATTTTTCTATTCAAACGGTCTAGTAATTATGTTTAAAGAGGAAAAGACAGTTTAGGCAAATAAAACATTTATTTCAGTTTATATTTAAATAAAAATGGAGTTTGGGCATAAAATTATCTAACTTAAATGACCAGAATCAGGTTAGTTTAGCTGCCTGGCTTCTTCTTAAATAAAAAAATAACAAAAAATTATTCAAGATACAACTCTAGAAAAAAAAAAATAGAGACCACTTAAAATTATCAGTTTCTCTGATTTTACTTTTTATATGTGTATGTTTAAGTAAAGTGAACATTGTTCTTTTATTCTATGAGCTACTGACATGTCCCTAAAAAGTCAAAGCAAAAATTTTGTATTTATTAACAAAAAATAAGAAATGGTCAAAATAAAAAAGATGCAGTGCTTTCAGACCTCAAATGATGCAAGGAAAACAAATTTATACTCATTTAGAAACAACAATACTGATGTTTTAACTCAGGAAGAGATCAGAAATCAATATTTGGTGGAATAACCAGGAGGTTTGCAATGAGGTTCAGTGCAGTGGGCTCTTAATTTTTTACAGAGCTGTTGATATGGTACAAATAGGATCAGCAGATCACGTTTGTACCGTATCTGCTACATTTATTAGATCATGTGTTCTAATAGAAACAGAACCAAGTGTTCAAAGTTGTGGGTCAGAGTGTGTGGAAACATGCAGAGCTCGTACCATGTGAGGGGCGCTGATGGTAGCTTGGTAGCCTTCGGATTGAGAGAGAAGCACAGGTTCTGTTAGTTCATCCCTCAGAAACAAGAGCGGACAAAATGATGGCAGGAGAAGGACGCACCTATTGACTGTGGCGAGTCCATGTACGGATTACACCTGGAGTAATGTGCTCTGTCTGTGGACAGCATGACTTCGTACACCTTGTCAGATTTAATAATGCCATTTTCTGAGGAAGAGAGAGCGTTTGTGTCACTGCATCCCTGAATCCCTGTCCCTGAATTTATCACGATAAACAATATTAATTTTGTTTTCAGACCATTTTCAACTAATATAACGAAAATGGAAGAATAATAATGCAAGAACACATTGTCAATAAACTTTCACTGGAGCTGGAAGACATTTTAAATATCCCAAATTAATAAACTAAGCAACAAATAAAATAAAATCCTTCATCACTTGTTCCTGCAGCATCTTGTGCCAACTGAAGCCAGTTTCTCGTCACTCGCTCTCCTCACCCTCACAGCTACACGCTGCTTCAGGACAACACCAACAATCTGACAAGCTGCTACACGGACACCTACGACAAACTGCTCAAATCTAAATTGCAAATAAAGCCACACTTCAAGCTGTTTTTGGCTCATTCTCCATCTCTCTTTATTTATTTAAATGTGTTTTTTGTTTTTTTTTGCCAAAACAACGTGAATTCAACGCTATATGTTCAGTTTAGGAGCCATGTATTACATTCGCTGTGGTAAACCGGCTCAATAAAACGACTCCAGTTTGAAGACAACCTTTACAGAGAAAGTAAATTAGTATGCGCTCTACGTGTGACCTGTTTTAAAGAACATTATGCTAATTCTGGGTTAAATTTCCCCCATTTGTGCCTAAATAGGTCAGTGTACGACAGAAACGAGCACAAATACCAGGAAAAGTCAAAATAAGTAGTCATCTTGAGTCAATTACTGTGTTTTTATGAAAGTCAGATGCTGGAGACACTGCTTTTTATTTACAAAAACAGGAAATGCAAACCAAACTTCTTTTCACTGTGAACACAGTCAATTACAAATGAAAAACATCAACAACATCTCTATCATTTCTATCCCTTCAAAACCCGCAGCTAATGGCAAACAGCTTGAAGTGCAACAATATCCTGGAGAGAGTGGAATATAAATAGACCTGGTGAGAGATTAAATAGTGAAAGTAGACTTGCAAACCAAAGTGGGAAGATATCCTAATGTCATTTACTATATGAGTGTGAAAAACATATCAGGGAAAAGTTTTCTAGTGACTTTATTACTGATAACTGCAGACTTGATCACAGTGGACTTAGAACTGCATCAGTCTCAGTTTTATTATAGCTGGAAAAGTAATAAAAGCCGCAGGAGCTTGAACGATTTCTTTCTTTCAGATAAAGCTTATTTTCAGTCCAGTTCTTTTACATTAACTTTTTTTAAGCCACTTAACATAGCACTAAAAAAATTACATTTTCTTTTACTTTATGCAGCATGGAGTTGCAGAAAATTGTCCATCCCACATTTGTTGTGACACAGCTGGTTGAAATAAGGTCATCATACTTTCGCTTGCTTAGAAAAACTAAATGGTAACCTGGAAATTTATTTTCTGTCACAAAAATGATGGAGAATACTGTTAAAAAAAAAAAAAAAAAGCTGAACGTCAAATTATAAATAATTTATATCTTAATATCAGGATTTAATTAAAAAAGAATCAAGTTGGTTCTTGTTGTTTTTTTAAATCAAAACAGAAAATTTTTTCATTAGTTTTTAAAAGTAAATATATAAAGTATAAAGTAAATATAACATGTTTGGCTGAATAACAGAAATATTTTAAGTCAATCGCAGTCAGATTTTAACCAAAATAAAGACAGAACATTGACAATATCTCTTGCAACTTAAATTCTGTAAATAATAAATTGTGAAATTATTATCATAGAGTCAAATGTATGTCTACGCTACAGTCTGTGCGTTATGACATAAAATTTTGGCGGAAAATTAGTGATAAGATCAAGAAAAAGTATTCTACATTTATAAAAACTAACAAGAAAAGCTAAGCTAAGTGGTGATGAGTGACTCGGTGCGTTTGCACAGTGCTAACCAATAGTCTGCCGCAAATTTGAAAGAAAACTGCATTTCCCTTTCTTAAATCGTGCACTAGAAACTCGTGTGATATTTACAGCTGTCACTGTCATTCACATGGATGTGCAGTCAAAGATTCAGACATCAGTGAGGGTGGGCAGGGCTGCACAATCCCAAATGACGCACATTCGGCTAACGGGCTAAGCTAACGTTTCCCCGAGACTTTAGCTGAGTAAGATCACAATGCACAAAATGAAGGGAATATTTTAATATTTTTTGGTTCGTTTTCTTGTCCTGCAAAGACATAGGCGCGAATCTGTTCCACACGTGAACGTGGTTTGCAGAAAAGGGGTGGGCAGAGAGGTAACGGTAGGTCAACAAACAGCTTAGCAACCAGCTAGCTTAGCTACGCTGATCCCCGTGCTAACCTCCAAGCCTCCGAAGTGCACCGATTTACGGCGACCGGTCGGTAACAAGATGACGGCGCTGCCGCTCTCACATGCATTGGGACTTACTGCGGAGATTGTTAACGAGCTCTGCGTGGCTGGCTCCTCCGGATTTCCACGCCATTATCAAGCAGACTTTGCGGAGCAAGTAGACAGCAGCTGTCAGTGCCGCGCCTGCGCCAACGGTTTTGCCAATGAAGCTGACAACCTCCAAAGGAGACGGCGGAGCGGCGGATACGTCACCGGACATCCAAATGAGTTTTAAGCGCCTTTTCAGAGACACTTCGGAACAGAAAACGGCGTCATTTCTGTTAACGATTGATTTATTTGAATGTGCATCAAAAGCAGTGTTGGCTGAGAGGAATTAAAGCCACATTGCTCTGTCACAGTGAGATTTGCCGCAGTCACACAACGGTTTACCACTAGGTGGCGTAAAGCGTCATGGACGCATGGGGAAAAAAGCTTAGTTTTACGTTTGAACCTCCTGCGCCACCGTAGCTACGTACAAAACAGCGGGCGCTTACGTAAAGCTAAGCTAACTTCAGTAATTAGAATAATAAAAGGATATTTTTAAGTATTAGAAAGTGTGTGTTTCAATGGAAAGTGCTAAATACGTGTCTCAGAAAATCAGCAAGACGAGATGGCGTCCAGTCTCGTATTCGTCTTTGCAGCAGCCCGATATATTTGCGACCGGATCGTGGGACAACGAGGTTAGCAGCCGTTTTAATAAAGTCAAATTCAACATTAAACATGTTTGTTCTTTGTTATTTATTCATATTTGCATTTTTTATCGATCAACGTATGTAAATAAAAGTTGTTGTAAACAGTAGGTTACTTTTCGTTATGTTTTTGCTGGATAAGCGTTGTGTAATTTGCTGCAAAGTTGCTAGACATATATTCATATATCTTGGGAATTTCTGATACTGTATGAAGTCTTGTCTCTATCTTATAACAATATATGTAGTTTTTGATTGTTGATTCTATGTTGCATGACTTTGTGTTTATTATGTAAAGCACTTTGAAATACCTTGCTGCTGAAATGTGCTATACAAATAAAATTTGATTGATTGAATATTACAGTATTTAACATTGCTTGGAATATTGTCTTAGTCCTAATTTGTGTTTTTGTTTTTTACAGGAGAACAAGGTTTCTGTTTGGTCTATTGGGAATCTGGGCAGTTCTGGTCTGGAAGATGGATTTGAAGGAGACCCCCAGCTCATCTGTGAACATAAGTACGATGGAGATGTTATTGACCTCCAGGTAAAACACCTGAAAGAAGCATGTTGTGATCTTTAAATTGGAGGATTTCCAGATTACTTTCCAGTGAAAAGTTACTTCATTTAACTTCAACTTTCTTCTAGTTTTTGGACCAAGAGAGAATCGTCACAGTATCGTCTACAGGAGCAGTCACCATCTTCCGCCAGGATCAAAACAGTCAGGTGCAGTCAGATATGCTCACATTTTCAGTAATGAAGCATAATTTGTTGTGTACGTTCTCCAAAGGCTGGACTATCCTGAGACACACGAGGTGTATTTATGAGAACAGCATGTTCGGTGAACCCTTGCATCAAAGTTGGAGCATCTTTGATGTTTACTGTTTTACATTTGCAGACAATGTCCATTTGTAAGCACTGGGCTAGAGCCCACCATTATCCGTGTGACAACGCTCCCAGCACTGGAGTCGCCTGCAACAGTCCTGAAATTGTAACGGTCGGTGAGGACGGGAGGATTGTCGTGTTCAGAGCTGACCAGGAAGGAGTGGTTCGGGTCATTGGTGAGAAAAACATTAAACTCCTATTATCGTTTAAAAATAAAATCTCAGATCTTTTTCTTACTAGATTCAATTAAAAGAACAGATTTTTAAAAATTTTTCTAAAAAAAGAAATTATAAATGACAGAAAATGTTTTCAAAAAGTGGCTTTCACTTCAATCCACCCTTCTGTTATTTATGACAGAGTTTTAGGGACAGACTATCAGAAGTTTTGTTAAATTATGAGAATAAAGGCATTATGTTAGCAGAAAAAATATGTGATTACACCAGAAAATACGTCTTAAAGTTACAAGAAAAAAAGTTGCTTTAATGAGGACAAAAGCTTTCTTTTAAGGGTTTGACGTAACAGTCGTTGCTCGATCATTTTAAAGTCCTGATACTCATAATAATTTGATGCTGATGTGTTAAAGGATAAAGTCTTTCCTTATTTGTGAAGCCAATACGTTATTGTAACTTCACAAAATGATGAACATTTCTCATTTCAATTTTTTATTTTTTTGTTTTGGAGTTCTCATCAAATTACTACTTTATTCTCCTAATATTGTGACTTTATTTGTGTATAATAAAAAAGTCTTAGCCTGGCCCTAATATTCTGTGATAGAGTTGACCTGAACTCAAAATCCAAATGAATAAAAGCTGTAAAACATGCTTGTCAAGCAAGATGGCCGCCATCGACTTCACTCTGAACTATGGAAACTGAAGGAGGGAATTGGTGGAAAAAAAAGATCTGAATTTTCCAAAAAATAAAAAATGCAACGAACCGATTAAAATCTATTTATCACCCAGCTCCACTTTCAGTCCCGATGGCCTTTTCTTTTGAAACCCAGTGTTGAGTTAGGAGGAAGCTGCTAATTATTCTGTTGCTCAACCTGTGTTAGAGAATGCAGACAGCAGCACGCTTCATGCTGTGACTTACCTGAGGACAACAGAAGTTTTGACGGTGAACTCCATCGGCCAGCTGAAGCTGTGGGATTTGAGGCAGCAGAGCAACTCGCCATCACAGATTCTATCTTTGTAAGACAGTTTACGGACTAACTATATTTTATTATGCTTTATTTGCTTCTGATTAGACATTTTTCTTTTCCTCAACCAGGTCGAGAGATCGAGTGCCTCTATACTGTCTTGACAGACATCCGAACCAGCAGCACATCGTGGCGACAGGAGGCCAGGATGGAATGCTCTGCGTCTGGGATGTGAGACAAGGAAACATGCCCTTCTCTCTCATGGAGGCACACTCAGCTGAAAGTAGGATTCATTTTCACATTATTTAGAAATGTTAAGCACTTGGCATTAAGCTTATTAGGCATTAGGTTTGGCTTATTAGATTAAAATTACTTCCAATTGATTACCTTATAACGGGCGTTTAAATCTTTGTAATTTGGCTACTAACACAACAAAATGTTAAAATTTAATGATGTTTATTTTTTTTATTCAGCATAATGAAAAATTATGGTATGGAAAGATGGTTGAGTTTCTTGATTCCATAAAAAGGTCAAGTTTTTAAGAAAATGGCCACTTATCAATTAATCATTAGTGTATAGATAGAACCAATCAACTTAACTCATTAGTGATGACTTGCATCCCTTCAGCATATGTTGCTGATGTTTTCTCTCTTTGTGTTTTTGCGAGCAGTGTGGGAGGTTCACTTCCACCCTACAAACCCCGATCACCTGTTCACGTGTTCAGAGGATGGATCACTGCTGCACTGGGAGACTTCCTCCCCGTCCGAAATGCCCTCCTTTTTACAAGGCGAGTATCTTTTATTATTGTCATATACAAGGCCAGGAATTAGGACGTATTCTGTGCTTTTATTTACATGTAGTGAAAATATATGATCAGCTGCGTATCCATGTTGGCAGTTAATATTGCACAAAAACCTGGAGATAAAAGCTGAAAGTGGCTGTTGACCAGAATTTGAAGATTATCAGTGTTGGTGCTGCAGCTAGCAATTATTTGGTATTCTATTTATTACTCTGATGATAAATTGGCTAATCAGATTTTACACATTCTGCAGATATTTAAATCAATCCACTTAAGCTTATCTCATCCAATATTAAAAACACAAATAAAAACGGAACAGAATAAACATTTTATTGCTTGAAATACAATAAAATATCATTCCTTCAGTGAACGTTTGATTATTTTTAGCAGAGGATTCGTCTGCAGCTAAAAATACTTCTAACGTCAACATGTAAAAAGCTCAGCGCTTACTGCTTGACTTCGCATCAGTACAGCATATGGCTGATCTGTTTATTTATTTAATAACTGATTATTAATTGTATAGCAAAAGGTGCTTAGTAGGAGTATTATTTATTTATTTTTTACAGAATTTGAACCAGGTGAAGCTATAACGATGCCACATGAGGAGTTCTATATAAAACATATTTAGAGATGTTTGTTTTTTATCTTTATTACAAGATGTACATTTTATACTTTTGTATAGTTTTGGCTTAATTACTGCCCTGCCTGTGTTGTTCTTGCAGCGAATGACTTTTTTTAGAGTCTGAATATTAAAATCACCTGACGATTAATTGATTACTAAATTAGTTGGTGATTATTTCAACAATCAATTCTTTATGATTAATCGTTTCAGCTCTAATCGCAACAAGAAGGATAGGATTTTTCACAAAAAACAAAGCTGGGAAACTTTTCAGATTAATTAATATATTATTTTATAATGTCTTCTCTTGGAAATTTAGTAAGCAGAAATCAGAATTGACTCTTGGGTGTTCAAGCTTTTCTAAACACTGTATATTCTTACAACACTTTCACTTTCTTAAACAATGTTTACACATGTAAAATTAAAGATGCTAGTTGACTGTTGAGTTTGTCAGACTGTAATCAGACAACATTTTACACTAGCTTATATCTGTACTGCAACATCAGCAGTAATCTAGGTCACATTTCAAATTCACACAGTAAAATGTTGTATTTCTGTTTATCACCAGGCGGCAGGAACAGCAGCATGACGTCCCGCAGCGCCATGGCGCCCGCCGGAGGTAACCAGTCCATCATCAGCGCCTGGCTCCATGGAGACTCCAGTAAATCCCGGCTAGAGACGACGCACATGCTGCCCAGCCAGACGCTGTCTGTGAACAGCTTGGACGTGCTCGGCCAGTGTCTGGTCTGTGGGACTGACGGAGAGGCAATTTTTGTAAACAGACAGGTCCCAGTTTAACAGAGCTGTTTGTGTGTTAAAAAAAATGGTTTCCTCATTTCAGGCACAACAGAGCCTTGAGTTCATTTATTGTCTCTCTGTTATTGTATTTTCATAATAAAAGTTGCCAAAGCACTGGAAGAGACCCTTTTCTTAATTAGTGTGCATGGCAAATTCGCATTTGCAGTGATTGATTATTATAAATTAAAGATTTTTGTACACCATTTCAAAGAGAAATACATTTTGTACAGATACATTTAAAAATGAGTAAATAAAATTACAAACATCTTGAATTATCATGACTTTTTTCTTATCTTTACATTCATGATTAATTTCCATTAAATCAATGCTGTCAGATTGATTTATTATGTCAGTAAAGATACCAAATACTCCTGTTATTTAAATAATTTATTTTAACAAGATGCAGGTATAAAGATGGTGATAGGATGAGATGTGTGTGGAAAAGTTAAAAAACTAAATCAAGAATCTGGCTAAATTTCTCAAGTTTCACCTTTTAAAACAGCAATTTTTGTTTCTTCTGTTTACACAAAAAAATTAAGAGCAATTTGTTTATTCTGTTCCTCCTTTGTGATTATGCTGTTTTCATTTAGTTTTACCTTTTCATGTGATGGGTTGATGTGGAATTTTTTTTTCCATCTAGAATGAATCAGTTCATGGATTTTTCTAATTATTACTTACTTACTTATTATTACTTACTTACTTTACTTCTATTTATTAAGCATTTAGTTTGTTTCATTCACTTATATTTTTTTTATCAAAATCAATTTTGTTTTCATTTTAGAAATGAATATTTTGATTAATCTGTTTACATTTTCATATTAATTCTAATTAAGATTTTTTTTCTAGATTTCACATTTGGATCAATTTATTCTTTGATATTTTTTATATTCTGCATTTGCCATTTTTTGTTAATCAGATATTAAATCGTTTTTATGTGTCAAACTCCAGTCCTAAAGGGTCAATGACCTGCAGTTTTTAGATGTGCCAGTGATGTCATCAGAAAGTATTGAATGTCCTCTATTAAATTGAGTATTGTATTTTTGATCACAAGTTATTTTCTATATTTTTTCCCCTCAGTGTTAATTATTATAATTACTTGTCACAGGTACAAAACACTGGAAAGAAATGGCTTAATTACCTATTTCTTGTGTAGATAAGTTCTCCAGAGCCTTTCTATTCAGGTGTGGTGCAGAGGCACATCTAAAAGTTGCAGGGCAGTGGCCCTCCAGGACTGGAGTCTGACATCTGTGATAAAATAAATCTTATTTATTTAGGTTTTATCGAGTAAAACAATAACGTTAGCGGAACTTTATTTTGAAAACCGGAAGCACTCTGTGGGATTTGTGTTTAGCTTTGAAGCTTGTACTTGTCATTCAGATATCCCAGGAATTTTAACACAACTAGGAACCAGCCAGCGGGGCACAACAAGGACGTTTTATGTTAGAACAACATCCCTCAAACAGAGGAGCCACCGGAACCACTGCTGGTTGCTGAAATAGGAACAGGTGGTGAGAAAAGCGGCAGCTACATACAGCGGTAAGCTGCTTGACGGGAGCTAATTGTTAAAAGTTCCGAGCTAGCAGGCTAACCTGTTGAATAGAGGCTAATTGACGCCTTTTCCACTCACAGGCCGTGCTGTTAGGTTTCACACCGAGTTTAACTCATAATTTTAGTCACCGACAGGTGGTTAGTATGTTATTTGAACTATTTAGATATTTGTGACAACCAGTATTGGAATAAGTGTTTAACGTTTCCGAGAGTTAACGTTAGAGTCGCGCGAAATTAGCGTGCGATGCTAACAAAGCTAATGAATTAGAAGGGTTCTTGGATCTTTAAAGTAAACTATTTATCTGAAAGGAGTTTTGTTGAATTTAAGAAAATTAATATGCCTTAAATTGTGCTTTATAGATCCCAGCTTAAAACAACAGTTTTTCTTTGTTTTTACAGCGTAATATTTGTGTTCTGGTAAATGTTTATCTGTTGATTGCTCCAGTGTCTCATTTTGCCCAACCTGTTTGGTAGCATTACATGCATTCTTGTTTATCTTACATGCATTTGATATTGGTTGTTTTCAGCAGCAGCATGCAGATGTGAAGTCAGACATCAGAACCCCATATCTTCATCTCTGCGGTGGACAGGTGGACGTCTTCTTCATCCATTTTCATCGTTCATATAAATGCTTGTACATGAGGAGAGGGGAGAAACCCGAAGGACACAGACAGATGAGACCCAAAACGTTCCCTGCCAGCAACAACAGTGGTAACAGCCAGCAGATGCTGCAGGAAATACGGAACAGCTTGCGCAACCTGACCAAACCCTCCGACCCTCCAAAAGCAGACCCTGTTGGACAAGCAAAGATGCTCCCTGAAGATCCGAGGCAGCAGGGGCGCACCAGCACTCCAAAACATTCCTACCACAAAGCGCTACAGGAGATCCGCAAGTCCTTGGTGCCTTTTGAAGTGACTGTTTCACAGAGTAATGACTCTACCACTTCTGGCCCTGATCTTAACAAGCAGATGTTGCTGGAACCATCAGTTGCTGGGTTTGAGGAGGTAAGATATCCCTCACAAATGCATAATCTTATAAAGATTTATGAGCTTTTCATTCTGTTCATACCTCTGTAATTGACGAGAAAGACTTGGTACACTTTGTGTAGAAGGAATTATTTTGAAAATGTCAGGTATGTAATGTGAAGTGACAAGTTTGGACAGTTACCAGGACAAAAGAGGTTTTACATCTGACAATCACCTTTTGGTTTGCACGATATCCAAGTATGTAGAGACTCAAAGTGCATCGGAGGTGTGGTAAAGCAAGTAAAGTTTGTTTAAAGCTTATAATAATGGTTAATAGGTCAATATCACACTTCTGAATGTAAAAGTAAAAACAGACTTTGAGCATGATCGCTTGTTTGAATTGATTTTCTAAACTAAGTTATGTTTATTTCTGCCTTCCTAGGGCAACAGCAGCCGTCGCATTCCTTCAGACTACATGGCGAAGGTGAATTACCAGGACTCGATGAGGGAGCAGATGGCTGCTGCTAACACCAACTCTACAGGCCTGAAAGCTCCAGGTATTAGATCATATCCACTGGGAACAGTGCAGGTTTTCATTTCTTTTTTCTTTTCTTTTTTTACCCGTACTGCCTTTTGATCCAGTGTCCATATTTGTTTGCAGGATTTAGGACAGCTGCTTAAAAAAGACAATACAGCCGGTCAAAGAGTATGACTAATACCAAGCTCTATAGTGCTATGCTTTCACTGACGAGTAAAAAGAAAAAAAACTGATGCATTTATTTTGGTGTCAATTGGTGTTTTCCATGTTTGAAAAGTTACACATTTCAAAAAATCCAATTTTTAAATGTACAAATGGGACTATAACATACAAATATAAAACCTGGATGAAAGCGCAACAAAGTACGACGACATTTTAGGGAGCAATGACTCCAACTTTTGTGAAATGGATACAGATCCAACTGGTGGTTTATGCCACCAGTGTGCTGAGGGCTACAGAAAGTGTATAATTTATATCACAGTAAAGGTTTTGTGTTTGTGTGCAGGTCCGTCTCACATGCAGCAGGCTGTGCTGCGGAGACCAAGTTGGAAAGGATCCAAAGAGTCCCTCGCTCCTCGAATGGGTCCCCTGGTGGTGGACGGCATGATGTACCGCTCTGACAGCCCTGGACCGCCTCCAGTTTACCCACAAGGCCACTCTGCTAGCAACCAGAGGGTGAACCCTCCGCTGCCCCCTCAGGTGCGGAGTGTCACACCGCCTCCGAACCGCAACGGCATGCCTCCCACGTCATCCTGGGAAAGCAACCCGTCCACCAAGCGGTACTCTGGGAATCTGGACTACCTTCCTCCGCGAATGTCTCCAGTCCCCCAGGGCGCCCGGCCGGACCTGTATCCAAACCCAGGGCCTCAGAATCAGCGTGCTGCTGCCCATAAATTCACCTTTCCTCCCACCTGGACTCAGAATGGCTCCGCTCAGCCGGATTACGTGCAGGGAGGCAACCGGCAGCCTCCGCCGCCTTACCCCGTAAACAGCCGACAGGGTTCCAACGAGCCGCAGCCTGCTTCGTCCCCTTCGTACCTAAACGGAGGAAACATCCCTCAGTCCATGCTGGTTCCCAACCGGAACAGCCACAACCTCGACATGTACAACCTGGCTCCTCCTCAGACGTGGTCACAACCTCCTCTGGCGTCCAGTCAGCCGCCATCTGCGTCCGTCACCAACGGCAACCAGGACTTGTCGCCGTCGTGGCAGCACAACATCCCGGCTCGCTCCAACTCCTTCAACAATCGACCCGCTCATTCGTCCAGCACCCAGCCGTCTGCGACCACCGTCACCGCCATCACGCAGACGCCCATCCTGCAGCCGGTGAAAAGCATGCGCGTGCCGAAACCCGAGATGCACACCGCCGTCGCTCCAGCGCATCCACAGCGGATACAGCAGGTTGCACCGTCTCCTCCTGCGCCTGCATACCCCGACCCGCCACCTACGGTTTCTCAAGCGCCTGTCGTCGGGGACATCCCCACCTATCAGGGTCCTCCGCCGCCATATCCTAAACACCTCCTCCCTTCGCCTGCCCCTCCGGCGTACGGTGGAGGCAGAGACGAGGCTGCTGACGAGAGCAGCGGCGAGAAGGCGTCGGAAAGCAGCGAAAGCTCGGCCGCAGCCGAAAAGAAGATCACTACGTCGCCCGTCCCTGTCCGCCGCAACAGAGACGAGGAGCGGAGAGGGGAGTCGGGAAGAATCAACCTGTACTCCCCTCAAGCCTTCAAGTTCTTCATGGAGCAGCATGTAGAGAACATCCTGAAGAACCACCAGATGAGGATCCGCAGGAGGAAGCAGCTGGAAAGCGAGATGCAAAGGGTAAGAAGAAAGAAAAAACTGCTCTAAATTAAATAATTTTCTACTTTAAGCTTTTTTTTCAAACCTTTTGTGCACTTTTCAGGGTTCGTACGGTTGCTTGAAATCCTTGAAAATGCATTTCTAAAATTATTAGAGTATGGATGTTAGATATTTGACACCATTGTTGTTTTAGTCTGTGTTGTTATTGGAAGTGATTTTCCCAGTTTATTCTCAGATTTATGACTTAACATATGCTGTAGTGTCTTTGTTAAAGGTAGAAATTTTAAATCCATCAGAAAAATTAAAGATTTACAAGATTATACTAACGCTGAAACGATTAATCGTGATTAATCGATTGTTGAAGTTATTGTCTATGCTCTTTTCAGGGTTTGTACAGATGTTTGAAAATCTTAGTTTGAATTTCAAGTAGGTGTTTTCAAGGTTTGGAAAGTGCTTGATATTTAAACTGCACAGTTTTGTTTTTAAAGTACAATTAGGTCTGTCGCAATAAATAATTAATCGATAAATAAATCAATTAATCGCACGAAAACTTAAAACTATCGACCTCATTTCAATTATCGGCTTTATCGTTTCCAACAGCCTTTTTCTGATGGAAAAAATGAAAAAAAGGCTCAACTCCGGTGCTCTCCACTGACCCTCCCTTCCTCATTTCCTCAGTGTAATGCCCAGCGCACACGACACGATCTTAGAGTTGTCAGCCGATTGTCGGCGCATTTTCAAAACCTGAGAGACCTGAGAGACACACTAGCCGACAGAAATCCTAGTTATTACGGTTCGATCGGGCCGTGTGGTGTCCAAAAATGGGCACAAAATAATGGCTACAAGTTCAGTTAACTAATTTTAAAACCAGGCAATAATCATTGCTTTACTACAATCTACCTGCAATGCATGTGGCTAGTGTCAGTCCAGACGGAATGAAAATCATTATAACCTATTTATGTCACGTTAACGAAGAACAGCTGAAAAGTTACCGGGTTTATCAACTGCGGTAGTGATTTCGCTCCAACTCCTCCCCTTGTTATTTCTATATTCTTTGCACAAAATGTTGAAAAAACATTAATGTTGTTTCCACATATCATCTCCAATGTCCGCTGGACTTCGGGTTGCGCCGTTTCAGCTGTTTGGGATTTCCCTCTGTAATTTCACCTCAGAAAGCATGGAGGAGAATCCGCGTTTTCTGATTGGCTGCCTGTCACATTCAACAAGCTGTATTAAGGCTCCCAGTCGGGGAAAACCCCTGATCTAGATCAGAGCGGCCACATCTACCATAACACACCACACACTACAGGATGATCGGTTACGAAATCACAATCGATAATCTTAGAACCACCAACGTCCTAAGATTGTCTTAAGGGGAAAATCAGGGCAAAACTCCTGCAGTGTGAATTATTGCATCAGGTAGTCGATGTTCCCATCTTCTCTATTTAAATCTAATGATTACTGAAGGGCAACATAGTATACAGACTTCATAATCTGCACTCTTTTGGTTGTATTTATTTCCACTTTGGCTTTATGTTGTTTAGTTTTTATTCAAGTACATTTTTTGTTAATGGAGACTGAGAATCCATTTTATTTTTGCTTTTGGTTGTTTTGTTTATTTTGTTTATCAGTTCTAGTACTAAGTGTTCTTTTGAAAATAAAGAGTATCTATCTTTGCAGGAAATCGCATGTATTATAACGTCATTTCTTATAAATCAGTGTAAAAAGGTCTTGAAACAATATTATCGTTTATCGCAATAATTTTTGAGACAATTAATCGCTCAGCAAAATTTGTTATCGTGACAGGCCTAATTATATCTTTAATATGCAATAATACGCTTTGCGGAAACTGTCTTGGGACTACCGCAGAAGCTAATATCTTTATTTCCACTCCTCAGGATACAAACACAATAAATGTTGTTTCTAAATTGGCTGCTCTGCAAACACCAGCCAATAGTTTGTCAAGTGGCACAGCAAGTATTTTGTATTCCTAAACTGCCCTGAAATATTTTACATATGCTCAACGTAAAAATAGGTGAATATTGACCCACGAATAGGCAATAAATCACTGTATATTTACTATATAAAACTTTAAGTAATGTCTTTTAAAGAACCACTGTTTTATCTTTGAAATGAACTTTTGCAAAAGGAGGTTGGATTATTCTGTGAGATGTTATTTGTGGAAAATTATGTAACTAAAAAAGCCTAAGAAAAAGCCAAAAACGAATAGTTCTAAAAATTGTCATTCTGTTGTGAAAATGAAATGCAACTATTTAAAAAAAACACCTGAAGAAACCAGCATATATATCTGTATTTAAAAACAATAGTTGGTTATTTATTATTTTGAGTGAATATTTTTTTCACTCAAAATAATGAGTGAAAAAAATCATTTTTTTCACTCATTAAAAAGTGAAAAAAAAATTTAATCTCTATGCAAATTAAAACATTTGCATAGAGAAAAAACTATCGTAAAACTTAAATCTCGAGGGTAAACTCCCAAGATGCTTCCGCCGCTAGTTACTTTAGACAACTATTTAAAAAAAAATCAATTAATAAATAAAAATAAATTAAAACAAAGGTGTTAAAAAGAACAGAAGACAATTTAAGTCAAATTTAATCAGATTACATTTTCAGTTTACATATTTTGCCAAAATAAAATGACTTAGTAATTAAATAAAATCTACTTACCTTTCACTAGTTGATCAACCAGGTTTTCACTGAGCGGAGAGAAGTCACAGATTATGGAAAGTTGTGGTCTGCTGTTCATTTGCAACTTTAAATATATTTATGCATGAGTGTGGGAGGGCGTCTGTGACCACATTCAGAAATATTCTGCATCAGTGCTATAAAATTTAATTATAGGATTCCACAGACAGGGGTTTGACATTTCTATCAAGCAATTAAAGCTCGACTTCCTTAAACTCAGCATCTGAGCTTTGAGGCAAAAAGGCATTTGACTTGAAGCTCTGTTTTATCAGATTCTGCATTGTTTCCATTGGTTGATAGTGTCTTTTAAATAAACTACTACTAAACCTATAAAGCACTTTAAAACAACAACAGCTATGGCAAAAATTATTGAGCATTCAAAATATGAAAAGGACAAAAAAACACAATAAAATGGAAGTAAGAGCAAAACTGTGGACTAAAAGCAAAGGAATGAATGTTTTGAAAGTGGATAATAACTATCAGCAGTACCTGAACCCATGAACATGATTTCAAACTAAAACCAACCAGTCTGTCATTTCCTAGTAAAATCCAGAGTCTTTTCCAGATGCATTTGTACCTATTAAAAGTATTCAGTTTTACTCTTTTGAGTGATGATCCAAAAAAGTTAGAATTTTGACTGAAATAAAACCCTATAATGGTTGACTGAAAACTGATTTCTGCAAAATACCAATTTATTAAACATGTTTAAAACAAAGTAAGTGATTGGATAAATATCCACATCTTTGAGTCAGTCTTTATTCATGTTTGATCCTAATCACAGCACTGATTCTGTGTGGATTTTCAAATCTATTCTCAAATTCTCTAAAAGAGTCAGGTATGGGCTTTGACTGGGCCACTCCTGAACATCCACCTCATATTTCACAGATGGAAACAAAATGTCCTCCAGGATTTCTATATATTTAGCTGTATTCATGACCAGAGCATGATGCTGCCACCACTATGCTTCACAGTGTGAAGGGTGTGCTTGTGGTGCAGCGGGGAGACATTTTGGACCCAATGACTTTCTTCCACTTGAGCGTAGAGTCTCACACATGCCTTCTGGCAAACTCTACACTGTAAAAACAGAAAATATTATCTAGTATTTTTGTCTAGTTTTTAGTGCAAATATCTTAGTACACTTAAAACAAGAAAAAACTAACAAAAGTAACTTTTTAGCAAGATGTAGCTTGTTTTAGTCATTAATTCTTCAATATTGATGAAATAATATTAGTTAAACTGGCAGATTATTTCTATTATAGTATAGGAAAATTGTCTTGTTAAAAGTGAAATAATCTGCCTGTGGAACAAGTATTTTTTATCAATATTAAAGAATTATTTACTTAAAACAAGCTTCTCCATCTTGCTGAAAAGATACTTGTACGTTAGTTTTGTCTTATTTAAAGTGAACTAAGATATCTGCACTACAAGCTAAAAAAATGTATTTGGTTAGATTTTGAGTATTTGCAGTGTAGTTGAGTCTTAATCTGAGTTTTGCTCTTTTGTCTTGGTGGTTTAATGGTAACCAGTGAAGGGAATGTTTATATGATAGTAACCCAGATACACTGAGTGTATTTAATTGATCTGCAATTCACTTATTGTGAGCAGAATGACACCAATTGACTGGACCTCTGTTGAATGAAGTCAGTCACTCTAAAGGGGGTGAATAAGTAATATCTCATTTTAGGTTAAATATTTAGGTCAGAACGTTGTAGAAATGTGACATAAATGCATTAATAAAGTTGTCAAAAAGGGACAATTTTCTTGATATGGATTGGTTTGTTAAAGCTATACTGGGGTAAAAATATTAAATAATTTGAATATTGAATACTTTTTAAATTAACCGTCTGACTCATAGTATCTATTAATCTTTTCATGTAAAGCTGAATACTGAAAGTCTGCCAACAGTTGTCAAAAACAGGATTTAAGTTAGAAATAAACAGAAATTCACCTGGATGCTTTGCACTTGATTAAAGCTGAAGTCAAATATTCATGTTTCCCTAAATTAGAAATTTAATTCAATTTCAGTGAAATAATCACACTGTGGAACACAGATTATAATCCCAACTTCAAGGGGAGAAAACACAGAAATCTGCAGCAGTGAAATTGAATTTGGGTTGATTCACTTTATTGAAGTTATAATGTATATTTGCTGCCACAGAAACAATAAGCGCTTAGGAAAAAACACAGTTAGATACAGAAATGTTTGACGCTCACAAATCTGAGACTCAAGCCTTTATTTAATATTAATATTTAGATAAGCAGTTAAAACTCTGCAGTGTGCTGAATTTATTGACAGTCCTTGCACCAAATTTCTATGATCACTGAATCATCAAAGGAATATTTTTGACATAGTTATCAAGCGGTTTTTTTAAATTCATATTTAAAAGCAAGAATGTAAGCATTCCCAGGTTTTCCTCTTGGCTTTAATCAAAATGCTTCCGTTGATGTTTGAATTGAAACAAACGCTTGTCGAGCTGCTGCTGGTCCACTTGCTCCTCTGCAAGGTTCCCTTTCCCATGGACGAGCCTACCCGGGATGCAGAAAGTTCAGGGTGTTTGGATTGATCAGCATCGAAGAGTTGCAAAATGTTTCCCTCTTTTTAAGATGTTCTTGAGCAGAAATACTCACGTCTTTATGCCATGAATGATTCCATGGACAAGAAATCCAAAGATTCCCTCTCCGGGTTGAGCCATCAGGACGACCATGGCCAACACAAGGAACATGCTTGTGCACTTCATCCTAGGAGAGAAAAAATAACTTTTTCATAAGTAAAATATACTAACATAGCTACTATTATAGCCATTATTGCGCTTTATAATGACACAAACTTAAAGATCCAGCCTGTTTTTATAACAAGTGTCACTTTAAGGTCTATAAAATTCAAAATCCTTTTTGAATTTGGTGTAAAGCTTCTTCTGGTGTAAACTTTACTCAAATTATATTCTTCATAAAATTTAAACATATACTTCTCTGTTATACCACAATTTCTCATTCAAAACATTGTTTATTTTTAACAATTAAAGCAGCCAAAAAAAAACTTTTCTGGTTTTCTTAATTGAAATAAATAACCAAGAAAGGACATTGAGATGGATATGATCTAGTCAGTATTTACAGTTATTATTTACACAGAAATATGACAAAAATGTTTAGTTCTTACCTTTAAAATGTATCAAAATCAAATGGTGGTTGTGTAGCAGGCAGCATGAAGAGATCTGAGCGGAAGAGATCGTTATATATAGACCAAAAAAGTAAATCATGATTGTGCAACACTTTTGCATCATTGCAAAACTAGTCATCAATAAAATTGATCGTTAGTTAAACTATTAAAGGTTTATTAGCCATCAACAGCTTCCCTCTCTGTGAAATGTTTCTGCTTTCTTATTGAACTTTAAAATCATAAGAAAACAAATGTTGGTTAATATTTATGTAATTATTTCTGGAGGTTTTGTGACATAATAATCAGAATAAGAAAGATCATGTAAACCTTTGACCAAAACTGTTTAAATCAGGAGTTAGATGCAAACTGATTTTAGCGTTTTGTCCTTGAATGTTTAGACTTTATGTTGGACTTTGTTGCCTTTATGTTGTGCAACATAAATCGGATAGTAGAAGTACAAAGATATGCCTCACTGTGGTTGACAGCTTGTTTGCTGTTTTATTAGTTCCTCATAATTTGGCAATAATCACCAAAAAAAAAATAAATTTAAAACTCACTTAAGTTATCTGGAATATTTAAAATGGAGCTCACTTTTTGAAACCTTTTTACTTAAAAATCTCACGTTTGCATGAGTTCCCTTTAGCAAGATTAAGTTACAAAAAACACATTTTATTTTATTTTTGCCTGTTGATTTGTATGTTAGAATATGATCAAGTTTATACTTCATGTTAAAGAGAAAGAGCTAAATGTTTTTTAAGGTTTGCTACCATTTAAAAACAAAACTTTTGTCCAGTTCACTTTCTGTACAAAGAACCCCAGAAGAAGAAAAGCCGTGTCAGCACAATCTAAGAGATCGTTTGTTTATTACAATCTAAAATTTGACCACACTGCAAAAAATGCCGGTGTTGAGGCTTTATTTGTAGGTCAGACAGTTCATCGTCTCATTCATTGCTTCCAGACTCATTGATGAAACAGAATGTGTTGCATAGATATGTCCCTGCAAATCAGTTTTGCTCAACAAAATGTTGCTTTTGTATTGTTGATTTCATTTCAGTCAGATTATGAGCAGTTTGCTGTTTGCTGAACTGATTCTGGAAACATATTTGTCGTCGCAGTGATGGAGCAAAGTGATAGCTGCGTTGCTGTTAGCATCTAGATTGATCTTTGATCACTTCCCCAAGCTGTGCTTCAGTTTTTATTAGATTACATTTCACAGCAAAACTCATCTCATTTAAGAAATTACCTGCTTTTTCCCACAACATAAACTTACCTACAGCATATGTTGCAGAGTGAAGGTTATGCTGGTTACAAAACATTCAGTTTCTTCCATATTCAGGGCTTTCTATGAATCGTCTGCATGTAATTTTAATCCAACCGACTTTAAAGCAGATATTCAATTCCGAACTTGAATTTGTGTAGAAGTTATGTTATGCATTCATTGGAATTGCAGATTTTCATTTTTTTATGTTTTGTTTTCTGGCCACTAAAATGAAAATATGTTGAAAAGTGATTTTCAGTCACTCAAAAGTAGGTCAGTGTTTTGTTCTGATACTTTTGCATGGTATGAACTGTGTACATTAGTAGTAAACTGTTAAGTGTATAAATATGAATGGTTTAAATGTATACTGAGGTTTTCACAAAGACTATGTATATTCAACACTAAAATCCTCTATTTTTCTATTTTATATCAAGGCAGAAGTATTTTTAACCTTCTCATGCTTTTAAGGGGTTAATAAGTAATTAAGTAAATAATTAATAATAATGTAATAATTATAATTAATGATCATGTATTAGTATTATTGTTGTTATTAATAATGGTATATTAATATTATTATGAATAATAATAAACAATAAATACTTAATTAATAAAAGTCAAAACTGTGCCAGCAAGCTCATTTATTGATAACACTTTTTTTATTCAACCAAAAATGACCAAAAAACATATTTTGTAAGCAAATTCATTGTAAATATATCACCAATACAGATTTGGTCATGTTTATACTTTGGAACAGAAGAGAAATACTGTTGGGTTTAAACACAGCATTGTTGCAATAACAATTTTATTCCATTTGCTGCTCATCCAGTTGTTGTTCGTCGTCCTGTTGGTCGTCCTGTTGGTCGTCTTGTTGGTCGTCCTGTTGGTCGTCCTGTTGGTCGTCCTGCTGGTCGTCCTGCTGGTCGTCCTGCTGGTCATCCTGTTGGTCGTCCTGTTGGTCGTCCTGTTGGTCGTCTTGTTGGTCGTCCTGTTGGTCGTCCTGTTGGTCGTCCTGTTGGTCGTCCTGTTGGTCGTCCTGTTGGTCGTCCTGTTGGTCGTCCTGCTCATCCTTTTGGTCTCTCTGCTGGTCCAGTTTCCGCTTATAAACTTCCTCCTTTGCGCGTTTCATGTTTCCACCAAGTAAGCTGGAAGAAAATGCTCAAAGTCGGCATAAACCATGAATAGATTCTTCTAACAACAATTAGAAACATCGCTAGTTGAAATAGCTCTTAAGTAACCAGATTATTTAATTATAGTGGTTGTGAAACAGTCCTTACGCGCTTATGCCCTGAATGATATGATGGATGAATCCCTCTGCAGGTTGAGCCATCAGGACCACCATCGAAAACACAAGAAAGAGTCCAACACCCTTCATCCTGCCAAGAAAAACACATCACACATTTAAAAATGCTGATTTAAGGATACACAGAGCATCACTACAAATCTGCAACAAATGTTATGTTGAGGCATTTGGCAGCAAAATCCAATTTACACACAAATATTGTCATCAATTTAGTCCAATCATAAATCATTTACACACATTAAAGTTAAACAATGCAGTCAAGTTTAGTATATTCAGATTAGGAGCGTTCATGTAGTATTATTTTTACACATTTGTGGTCACAGTTGCTTGTAGTTATGCTTTAAATTCAACAGATGTATGTTTGACATGATTGTTGGCTGCTGCCCTGCGCATATATTGTTAGTTTTGTAAGCTCATTTAGTAAAATGGTGTTAAACTCTGCACTTCAAATATAGAAAAGCCTATTTGATGGTATGTAAAAAAAAGAGTAGTAACATTAAATGAACCACTTTTAGTCACATGCCTACTTTAATCTTGATCTATTTGCACTTCAGAAGCTTATTTTTGTTATTTTACTTTTAAATCTTATGTTATCCTGCTCAGAAAATATACAGTTTTTCCTTCAGTCATTTAAAATGTTTTAAAAGTTTTGGTTCTCACCTTTCCACTGCTTCTGGGACACCTGACTGTTTGAGAGTTACAGGAAAGTCTTACTACAAGTGGCCTTGTGCCTCTTTATACATTTGCAGAACTAGCTTGATTTCATTATTGTGTAACATTTCGCAGAGTTGCACATATGGTCAGTGATTCGGTCTCATATGTGGGCAAGGCGATTTTTTCCATCTCATCCATTTAAACAGCTTTGCCCAGTCAAAGATGTTCTGTCTATAGCTCCAATTTAGATAATTCAATTGAAAAACCACAGATGAATATGGAACATTTAGCGACTCATTCTAAGCAGAGTACACAAAAAATTTACTCAACTATGAGTAGCAATACTTAACATATTTTTACTCAAGTAAATTTAAAAAGTAGCCATCCAGGAAATTACTCAAGAGTAAAAAAGTATTTGATAAAAAGTCTGAGTAACTGATCAGATGATCAATCATTTAATGTTTAAAAAACATTTAGATGAATTAAAATATATAGTTAAGTGCTATTTTTGTATTTTAAGGATGAAAATGACAGTAATTCATGTAAGTAAAAAATAACATAATCAGGCAATAGAAAATGTTTCCAAATCTGTTTCTTTCAATAAAAAACTGATGAAACTTTAACAAAAACTGCAGGTGTTTTTTCTGTCTGGTGAATTTCTGGTTAAAACATGTTTTTTTTTTCATTGAGTGGATTGAGAATCCAAACATTTTGCTCAAATAGGAGTAACAATACTTCATAATAAAATTACTCATAAAAGTAAAAAGCACGGCATAGGAAATATATTCCTAAAAGTAATTTTTAAAAAAGTTACTACTCAACTCTGGCTCTAAGGACGTCTATGTATTACTTTTAGTTTTTCTTCACCACAACTTTGTTTTTAGGATGCAACAAATGTAAGTCACAAAAATGACAAACAGTGTAATTACACATTAAAACAGAACATGTGTTTTCTTCTGATTAAACATCAATAAAAATTACACTAAAAGCAAATTTATCTCTTTCTGTCTTCGCTTAAGGTTGGATTGTGAGCATTTTGTTTCTGTAGGCCGATGACTGTGCAGATTTATGCTACACTATTAACATCTAGATGATTTTCTTAATACTTTCTGTTTATGTTTCAGTTCTGCCTATTTCTAAAATCCCAGTTCATAACCAAAGCAGAGCGAAATAAAACTAAGACTAGCTGTGCAATTTAATGTACCATAGTCTGTTAGGATCGATGTATATTCACCCTTTTTTTGGCAAGATTACATTAATTTGAGGTTGTAATGTCTAACAACCTTTACTGAAAACAGATTGATAAATAAATGTTTGAGTTTTTGACCCTTGGTATTTTTAGCTGACTTTATTTGTTGTATTAAGATATACAGGAATATTTTTTTCTCTGTCAGATTTAGATTTAAAATGGTAAAAACTGTAAAATTGTCAGTGAATATATATCTTTAGGACTTGTCATCCATCCTGTCAAACAAAGCATGAAAGTTCAACCAAATTTATTGGTATAAATATCCTCAGATCATTGATACATTTAATCTTTTGAACTCGTCTTGTTAGAAAGACTTAAGTTCACACTGGTGCATGATTTTAGAACATTGTCTTAAATCACATGTCAGACTGAAGGCTTGGGGCCAAATGGGGCCCACCCACTGTAGTTTTTTACATCAATTAGTCCTTCTGGTTTTCACAAAGCAGCTAAACTCACACAAAATCTCCAATTTTTTTAAATGAATGTACTACTAATTTTCTCAAAATTGACTTTAAGTGACTGCTGGCTCAGCCTTTTTTGATATCACGTTATAGTCCATAACTGAGTAATAAAAAGTCACACCTAACATCATGCATTAGCGCAAATATCATAAAAATTCCTTACAAACATTTCTAAATTGACACAACAAAAGCTGTAATTTTGATTGCATGAACAAAATATTGGAGGAACAGCTATTTATTGATATTTTAACAGTTTAATTGGTTTTATCCTTTAAGAACATTCAGATATTTGATATGGCCCAAAGTGAAAATGAGTTTAACACCTCTGCCTTGAATTAAACATTTTCACAGATTTCCATATTCTCAGATTTACACTGGTTAAGAACTAAATAATAAGACAAAGAGGCAAAGTTTGAATCAAATTACATTTATTGGCGTTCTGCTGTCCTACCAGAAATATTGTTTGTTTGTTTGACAACTTGTTTGATAAACAGAGTATTTCCCCTCACTGTTAACCAAAGTTGCTTGTATATTTTCTATCCACTTCAGTTGAAGCGATTTTGAGCAAACTTGTGTTTAAAGAGAAGCTTATCGAGCTTCTGGTCCTGTTGGTTCTGGACTGCTTGGTCCACTTCCTGTTGGACATCTTGGACCACTCCACGTCTCCTGTGTTTAACGAGCCTAGTTAAGGGAAAAATGGTTAGGTTACCAAATTATCATTTAATCCAGTTCAGTTTAATTATACAGCACCAAATCACAACATGCACAGTAAGGCACATAAATTATACATAAGGTGAGATGATGTTACTAAAACTCTTTGGGTTTGTTGAAAAATACTTTTCAGTAAAAGGCTTCTTAATCTCCTAAGTACTTTTTTGTTCAAAGTTATTTTTTCCAATTTTATTCTTCGTGTCCATGCTAACGCCATGAAGCCTGAAGTTAATAAATTTCAATCCATGGCTGTTTGAATTTGACTCATGGATTTCAATTAAAACTAACTTTGTTCATCTTTGGACAGAGGTGGGTAGTAACTAGTTACATTTACTCAATTACATCATCTACTTGAGTAACTTTCTTGAAAAAAATTACTTTTAGGAGTATTTTTATTTTCCATTCAACTTTATATATTGGTCTGTCTGTTGATGTAATTTTCAAATATTAAATGATTGATAATTTGATCAGTTACTCAGTACTTGAGTAGACTTTTACCTAATACTTTTTACTATTACTTGAGTAAAAATACGTTTTAGTACTTCTACTCTTACTTGAGTACAATTTTTGGGTTCTCTGCCCACCTCTGTGTTTCAATGACATTAAGGAAAGTAACATCACATGTTTTCCATTTCGTCATTAAACAGAAATTGAAGCAAATTAATCAAGTTCCTACTTGGAAATGCCATGAATGGCATGGCCAATTCCAGAAGCAAGACCACCAATTAATCCGATTATTCCCTCTCCAGGTTGAGCCATCATGACAACCATGGAGAGCACCAGAAAGGCCACAGTGCATTTCATCCTGCAGGGAAAACAACCATAGGTCAATGTAGATTTTATTTTTTTCATGCTTTTTACCGGGTCAAGTGCTTGGTAGTACTTACTTTACCTCTAAATCAAACAATTTAAAAGTAGTTCCCTAATTAAGGCTAAATCAGAGTCTTTACTACTGCTAAATGAAAAATATGTCTTATTAATTCTCTTCTAACATTTGTTGCCTTAGATTGTTCAAATAAACATTCAAGATATTTCAAAAGTATTTAGGTTAAAAGTACTTAACTCTTACCTTTCTGACTTTGAATCTTCAAAGTTGTTTACTGTTGGATCAAAGTGTTACCGACCTTAAAAGCGTCTGTTTAATGCTGTTTGGTACGTTTTTATATACGTGCAGGACGAAGTTGATTTCATAATTCTCCAACATTTTGCAACATTGTTGAACGTGACACCTAGCAGCAAACACAATACTGTTCTCAAATGGGAACTTGACAATGCTAAAGCCCAATATATTGTTCTCGTGTGTGTGTGTGTGTGTGTGTGTGTGTGTGTGTGTGTGTGTGTGTGTGTGTGTGTGTGTGTGTGTGTGTGTGTGAACCAGGTTTTTATATTCTGGTGGGGGCCTCTTCCTGTCTATAATGTGGGGTTGTGGGGACCACTGCTCCTTTTGGGGACATTTTCTTGATCCCCATAAGGGGAAATGCTGTTTCCCGGTTAGGTATGTGATGGTTAGTGTTAGGCTGTACCTCATGTATTTAAAGTCCCCATAAGAGACTTTATTAAAGTGTCACCGATGAGCAGGACTAAGTTGATTAGACCCCACAAGAGACTTTACACACGTCTTCTATATAAAGTACCCACAAGACATAAAAACATGACTGAGTGTGTTTAAGTATTTTGTTTTCTGTTAGTTTGTTGAGACCTTTCTTTGTGCTTTTACCAACCTTATTAGGACCATTGACTTTATGGGGACCAATTTGTTTGACCTCCTCTAATTGGTCCTTATGGTTCTTTTAAGAGAATGACTTTTATTACTGGCTTCTTGGTTACAACTTGAGGCTGAAATGTTTAACTAATGATATTTAACTGTGTGTATGCATGCAAAATTTTGATTTTTTTACCTAAAAAATTATTTTAAACTATCATAGCAGCTTTAATTTAGTTTTGTGTTGGAACTAGCTTAGTGTCAATAAATCGCCACCAATCCAATTCATTTGGTTGCTCCTACGTTGCTTAGTTTACTCCATATTTCTTTATTATTAATATTGGTAGAGGAAAATTGTTTATTACCAAATGTGAGAAAAAATTACTGGAGAAATTCAAATCATACTAAAAAATATTGCTATTAGAAATTATGGAAAATTAAATGTAGGAGCTAATTAATGCAGGAACAGTCTCCTTAGAAAGAAAGTATTGCATTAATAGATCAATTTGGTGTTATATTTCCAATGTTTCTCCAAAGTATAAAATGGGTTAAATGCAGATGAAATGTGTGTGAAAACACTGATTAGTCTCTTACTAATAAGACGGATAATTTTATTAGTATTTTACATCTCTTTAAAATCAGTTTTTATTTCTACTGAAGTAACTCAATTAAAAGCTGTAGCTCCATGTTCCTGCATACCTTTAGTTTGACAGAGTAATTAATTACAAGTGAGAAATTTAGTTTACATTACAAATATATCTGTATGAAGAGCTCAGAGGATTAGAGACATTGGAGGTAAAAAAAATTGTTTTTTCTAATTGGAGTGTTTCTATTAAGTAAATTTATCTTCATAATTCCAATTTGTGCAATTATAGGGTTATAATTGCACAAATTATAACCCTATTAACCCTATAACCCCATTATAGGGTTAATGGAAAAGCAGCTAATGGTAAACTTTTGTAGAAGTTAACATTGCACCATTTCCATGAATAAAATACTCTCAGACCTCAATATCCTCACATCTACATTTAGTCACTCCTTTGTTAATATGACAAAAGAGCAAAGTTTGAAGAAAATCAGATTTATTTCAGTTCAGGAATCAAACACACAATCACTGACTAACCAAACAAGGTTTATGGATCTTTATATTCTAATGGAAAACACTTGAAATGCTCTAAGATAAAATGTTTCATGTCAATATATGTAAACTCTTTGAAATCCGATGTTTTACACTGACATAATTAAGTGTAAAATAGTAACCAAAGAAATAGAAGTTTGTTTGATGTTATTCTGAATTTATTCACCTTCCAGAAATTTCAGACAAAACCAATGAACTTAATATATTATTCATCTTCAGATTATTTTGTGGTTTGCAAAATAATCTGATCGTTTAATCAAGACGTTCTTGTTCAAAGTTTAATTGCAACAGGCGTTGGTCCTGCTGGTCCTGCTGGTCCTGCTGGTCCTGCTGTTCCTGCTGGTCCTGCTGGTCCTGCTGTTCCAGCTGGACCTGCTGGTCCTGCTGTTCCTGCTGGTCCTGCTGTTCCTGCTGGTCCTGCTGGTCCTGCTGATCCTGCTGGTCCTCGTCTCCTTGGAAACCGACTCCTCTCAACCTGAAGTCTGCATAGCTAGCGGAGAAAAAAATACGTTAGAGTATATAGCTTCCAGAACTAATACAGATGAAGAAGTCAAATAATATTAGCACAATGTGACTCATCACAATAAGAAAAACAAAAACATTCTCATTTGTAATACACTTCTTTAGTCACATGAAGAAGTGTGATTTGTCTTATACAGTGACTGCATTTAGTCATATTTTTAAGTTTATTGCTATTTCTCACTGAACAAACAGTGGAGAAAAATATCAAAAACAATCTTGATGCAGAGGTTTTTTATGGCCTGTATCTCAGTCCTTACAAGGGGTATCCTTGAGGACGGGTTTGAGGAAGAGGAAGAGGACGGGGAAGAGGACGAGGACGAGGAGGAATGCTCTCTGTAAGACGGGCCATCAGGAAAACCATCGACAGCAAAAGAAAAACCAGTGCACACTTCATCCTGCTGAGGACAAACACAAAAAGTTAAAAACTTTTTATTTTGATTCTGGGTGATTGACGTAAAATGCATAAAAAAATTATAGTAAGCAAAATACTTAGAAATCAGTCACTTTTTATTGGTAGATTTAATAGATATTGATGTGAAGTTAGATTTTTCTTATAAAATATAAATGCTATAATCTTTAGATCCAGTTTGGATCTGAGCTTTTCTCACAGTATCTGGTCATATCTTTAAACATTGGGTGTTGTTTGAGATTTGAATACAGTCAAATTATAAAAAAATAACGTAAGAATATACAAAGGTTTGAGTTTTTTCAAAAGCAATAAGTTTACATATGGTGACATGTATGGAAAATTTGACCTTAGAAAAGTTGAGACACAAAATATGATTATTAAGCAAATTCTTTTTATGCAATTGATACTTTTCCCAATCAAAAATAGCTGTTTGTGGAATTTTTTTTGTGGCAGACCAATATAAAATAGTGTTTAATTATGAAGAAAAACAAAATGTTTTTAAACTATTTTGACATATTAATATGTAAAAGAGCAGTGTTCATTTCTTATTTTAGAATAATAGAATAACGAGATAGAAATATCTTCTATTTTCTCACATTTTCATTGAGTGATTAAATTCAGAATTTATAAAAACTGTTTATAATTTTAAGCAAAAAAGTTAAATAAATCAGTCACTTTTTATAAAAGTTTTAGTATGTTAGAATGTGGATTAATTTTTCTGATGCAATGTGGAAACTATAATAATCTTTAGAAGGAGTTGATGTTAAAGATCAGAAGACCAATTTAATTGATTAATGTTTAGTTTTTATTTGAATGTCTGGTGGAGAACAATCCGCCATCTTGGAGGCTCCTGGAGCAAAATTGGTAGACATTATGTTAACTGTGACCAAATAAAAGCAGTAATATCTTATTGCCATAAAATACTTTTTAAAAATTTCCAATTACTTGCACTTTTGTGAAGTAGTAACACATCTAATTTTGTTGATAAAACATTTTTTAATTTTATTTTTAAATGCAACTTTTACCTAAATAATGTAATCTCATTACACTCAGATTGTTATGTGCAGTTTTTATTTTTCCGAACATGTTTATAGGGAAAAGCATCAAGTTCTTACCTTCCTGCTGATTCAGGCTCCCAGGTAAAAAGCTGGTGACTAGCAGAACAGCCAAACAGTCTGGGTACTGTTGGACTTAGCTTTTTTATACATACTGTACATACGTGCAAAACAAAGTGGATTTTGTTATTGTGAAATGTTTTGCAACATTGCAAAAAATGGGTGAACGTGATGTTTCACATTACTGTAGGCCAGCAGCCAAAAATGTAGTCAGGCTTGGATTTCTAATATTTTCCCCCCAAGTAAATCTATTACATAATAACTCTATAACTCACATATTATTTCAAAAATTAAACATATTACACAAACACTATCTGTCTAAATTTCGTGAAATAGGCCTAAAAGAACAAAACACACTGACAAAAGAAAACTGGTGACCCAATTTAAGTCAATTACATGTAACAAATTTATTCTTAAGTTAGAGCTCCATTTTCTTTTTTTTGTGCAGTAAGACGCATATTTTCAATCAATCAAGTTTATCTGTATAGTACATTTCAGCAACAAGGCAATTCGAGGTGCTTGCATCAAAAAACATCTTTTTAAAAGTGATAAAAGAATCATAGTCACCCATTGTGAAACCAGAAACAAACAACATTATCAAAATAATCAAAGTCGTCAGTATATATCAAATATTGGCCAATTTTATAGTTGCTTTAACTAAAGAAAAGCATGTTGTGTAACTATATTAAAACTAACAGTTTCTTGACTTTTAATAACTGTCAAAAGAAATAGTAGAACAAACCCGGCTTTCAAAAACCAGAAGACCTTTAAGATCATTGACTTATTAATTTCATGCTAATCTGTTAAATGACAAACACTGCAGGAATAAAAACGATAGATGTCACTCCTGAAAAGCTGATTAATACCACACTAAGCAGCAGAATCTCTGGTCCAAATGTGACGTCTCACGTCTGTCTGCTTCAATACAGGTCTGCAACTGTTTGGTTATGCACCCCTCTGTCTCTGGTGAGGGTTTAAGGAGGGATGAATCAGAGGAAGGATAGCTTTCAAGTAGGGATTAGGCTAAAGCCAGGTCGCTCTGGGTCATTATTCAACAACCAGGGATTGGTATCTAGACTCCCGAGGAAACCTGGCAGAGCAGTCGCAGAGAGACAGCCATGTACGCAACACAGGACAAAATGATGTGTCAGACACTGTTCTGCTTTCTGACGTTTGGGAATAACAACGTATTGGACAAAATATTATTTAGGTGGCAGGAAAAGCAGACAGTCCGGCTAGCAGTGGATGATATGACTGAAATATGTATCACAATATTAGCATTTCATGTCAGTCGATGTCAATGATTATTCATTTGTTGTTTTTGTTTCAAATACTACAAAAACTGGTGGCATGATCTTTCCTGTTTTATCTGTTTTCAATCCACATCGTTGTTTATTTTTAAGCAGTTATGAGTCAAAGTGGGGAAACCATAAACNTAAACTGCTGCTGCGTCAGTTACTCCACAAGTTGTTGCTAGGTAACCAAAGAGTGAGTGAGTTGTTGCTAGGTAACCAAAGAGTGAGTGAGTTGTTGCTAGGTCACCAAAGAGTGAGTGAGTTTTTGCTAGGTAACCAAAGAGTGAGTGAGTGTGTTGAAGCCACCAACCTTGCTTGAGAGATTGAGCTAGCACCTTTCCTCTACCTACATCTCCCAGAATGCTGTGCAGTTCTGGAAAGAAATTCATCAGACGTATTATCGATATTGATCATGTGTTTATCATGACATATATTGCTATTGATATATTTTCCATTCCTACTTCAGATTTATTGTTAATGTGTGTCAGGCCTGTTAACGAAATGCATCATTTACTGCATTTTTATTAGCAACATTTTCAACAAAATAACTAGCAGATGACTTGTTGGTTTTATTGGTGACTTTTGTCGACTTTTGAGCCAAAATTAAAACGTTTGGCTAAGAACATCTTGAAGAATACATGCTGTATTTCAACTAAGCAAAATAAAAATACATTTCAGTTGCAGAGCATTCCTGAAAACAGATTTATGTGGTTATATTTTCACCCGTTTGGTTTTCTTGGAAAGCAAGACTGAAACCTGGAAGTGCAGATGGTTCATTGCAAAAAACTTTTAAAACTTCTAACTGCAAACTGCCTGAAAAGGGCAACCACTGTTATTGGATGAATCATCTGCATATTGCAGTCTTTCCAACTTCTTGTTCTGCTACCATCTCATGGTGCCAAAGCCTTTGGGCTCCATGAGACTGGCACAAACTTCAGCTTGGTGTCAGCTCGCTGACACATTGGGTCACAGTGGAAGTAATCCTGGTTTGCTTACTAATGAAGGTTCAACGCAGGGTACAAAAAAGACACGTTTTAAAAACTAACCTTCTGCTTTTGCCCCATTTGGTCAGGTTTTAGTAATACTTGCTTACAAAGTGTGGCAACAACAAGCTATCAAAATGTCAGCTCGCCATGAAAACACTGGAAGTCAGACAGCACTGTAAAAAAGCCTTGGTCAAAATTATTCTCCACAGTTTTTTCAACAAAGATACAGAATCTTACCAAGTACTTTTGTACTAAGCTGTAGCTTAGCTACAGGAGTTTGTTTTAAGTAAATAATTCGGTACCACTTTACAATAAGGCTCCCCCTACAGATGGCTAATAAATATTTAATATGTTATCAGTTCGTCTATAAACACTTTATAGATCATTAATAACTTTTTATTGTGCTTTAATTAAGGTAGAAAATGAGACTATATGGTAAAAAATTATGTTTACAAATGTTTATTGTGAACTGTTTAGTCTAACAACTCTAGACTAAATATTAAAATATATGGGAGAAAAGACTTGGCTCATCATTTGGCAAGAAACCACAAGGTTTTGTCTCCTCAGCTTTAATTAACTCCAAATAAACAGTTATTAATGATTTATAATGTGCTTACAGATTAATTAATAGCATATCTATGAACTATTTGTTATTGATCTGTACCAATAATTCCTTAATATTGATAAGAAATACTAATTCCAGAGGCATATTATTTCACTTATGGGTTAAGCGTCTTGTTAAAAGTTAAATATTAAGAAATTGTTGACCTACAACAAGCTTCTATTCTTTGCTGATAAATTACTTTTAAGTTAGTTTTGTTTTATTTTAGTTATACAAAGATATTTGCACTGGAAACTAGACCAAAAAATATTTGGTAAGATTTTGTGTTTTTGCAGTGAAGACTATCTTCACTGTGATTTTCTGTTTTTTTTAGCAAGACATTATTCTGCTTTTTATAAAATTATTGTGTTTAATTCTCTACTGCAGTAGTTTCTAGTATATTCAAAAAACCTTTACATAAAACCTAAAGAGAATACAAAATGACTCTTGAACAGAAAAGGATCGTCACTGTCAAAAAAAACCTTCTCACATGTGAATTTGATGTTTTAGGAGAGTAGAGATATAAACTGTTGCTTTACTTTCAGTCCTTGCTGTGAGGGGAGTCGCCTCGTCTTTAAGGCCTTGTAGTGAAAACGTTGGAGCCCCTTAAAAGGAAACGCTCGATGTTTCTCGTATCGTTCGGTCTTTATAAGAAACTCTTACTCAATGTTTTCTCCGTATTTTTGTTGTTCGTATGTAAATGGTAGAAACTGCTGATTAATGCCTGTTCATCTGTGAGGTTCTCTGCACTGTCAGATAATAACACCTCTGATGATTTGCAACGCCATAAATGGTGTTGTCAGTCACATTTTCACATGTTAGCTCGTGCATCTTAGTAAATAACTGCAGCTTGATATCTTTACATGCAATACCTTTCAGAATGGTTTATTCTGCCTGATATTTTCACATTTTGTGATGTTTTAGGAGCAGCATTTAAATGAACTTATTAGGATCTTATGTGATATAGGAGCATAATTGTTGAGTGGCAAGAAAATAAGCAAAATAAATAAATAAGTCTGACCAGTGTGATGTCATTTTACATTTAGCCTGACATAAAGCTTCAAGTTATTTGTAGGAAAGTCTCTGGCAGCTTTGCACATTTAAACACTGAAATTCAACCCAATTCTTTAGAAGGCCAGAAAGTTCATGACTTAAATTTGTGATTTTAATAAATACTTCCACCTTTAGCTTTTGCTGAAGAAACTCACTTTTTGGCCTGTTGGTTTACCTGGAAGGCCATTTCTAGGCATGCTGTTACAAACTGCTTAAATGTTTCAGATGAACGGTTCTCTGCAACATGTTCACACTGCAAAAACACAAAATCCCACCAAGTAATTTTTATCTAGTTTCTGGTGCAAATATCTTACTACACTTGAAATTAGATAAAGTTAGCTTACAAGTGGCTTTTCTGCAAGATATAACAACTTGTTGTAAGTAAATAAAACCCAGTTCTTTCAGTTATTTCACTTATAACAAAACACAACTTGTACTATTGATTCCTTAAAATCAATATCAAGGAATTGCTGAGTTAAAACAAGCTATTATTTATTTATTATGAAAAGTTACTTGTACATTAACTTTCTTATTTGAAGTGTAATAAGATATTTGCAATAGTAACTAGACAGAATACTTGGTAAGATTTTGAGTTTTTGCAGTGCACAGCTTAGCATTTTGTGTTTATAGTTTATTTTTCCTGCTTGAAACTTCTCCACATTTTCATCTCTTGACATTTTTGCTGTTTGCTCATTTAGATTCTTCAGCTGCTGGACTTATGCTGTGATAAAATGACTCTAGATTTAAAAAAAACTAGAGGTCAGCTTGGCTGTTATGAGTCTGATTTGATCCCTGTGTGATATAATAATTTCCAGTGAGGACTGGTTTCATTTTATACAAACAGCTCTCCCGATTAAACGCTTACTTGGGGGAAAAAAAGTATATATAGGTGAACAATTAAAATAATAAAGTTCCCGTTTTCAACCCTGCACCATTAAAACCTTGTGAAAAAGAGCTTAGTAACATCTCTTGCAACACCTGCTGACTGTGTCTGAAGCATCTTAGTTTGTTCCTCTAAAAGGCAAAAAGAGGAACGAGAGTTTGATGTTGATAAGATAAAATCAAGCTGTTCACACTGATACAGACACGGCTTTGCATTGTCATCACCTCATCTGCACAAAACGCCACAAAGACAAGAAGATGTACACCACCTACACAACGAAGGGAGAATGAACTCCAGACAACTGAACGTCTTTTCTGCCATTTCAGTTCTTTAATCATGATGGAAACATCAGAGAATTCAAAGACTGAACAATGTAATGATGTAGAGATCAGTGTGTTGCTTTCACGCAAGAAAGAAGAAAAAAGAGAGGTGTTTGAGTTAGAAACTTAGTCTGAAAAAATGAGGAAATCATATTTTCTAAAGTTTTTTTAAACACCGAAATGTGATGAAAGTCATTATCTTACAAAACATTTTAAAAGTGTCTTACAAAGCGTCAAAAAGAAGCCTGTTACTTTCTCACTGTGAAGTTACCAACTCTAAATTCAATACGGGTTTCTACAACACAGATGATCAGAACAACTATCAACTTTTCACATGAAAAGAACATTCCTGTCAGTTTTACAGTATGAAAAACATTTTAAAAAAATGGCTATGAACTCAAATTCATGCATTATTTTTTGTTTTAAATGCCTACTGCACTGATATCCTGCACATATAGAACTTTTTGTGTCAACATTAACAAGTGTGTATCATCTATAGTCTCTTTTTACTGTGGGGTGCCTCAGGGTTCTTTACTCGAACCCCTTCTTTTCTCTCTGTATCTCCTGCTCTTGGATTCTGTTTTGAGGAAATTCCTTATACATTGTTATGCAGATGCAGATTCCTGTGAAAAAAACATGACACTCACTCTTTTGTTAAATGCCTAAATTGAGATCAAGGCTAAGATTTCTTTGATTAGAAGGCTAAAGTCATGTTATCCTGCTCTTATGACACCTAGCATATGAATATTGACTCCATATTTGAAATCCACTGCCAATAGAGTAAAATTAAATGGCGACCTTAGACTTGACACACGTCATATCTGTAGTAGAGATAAGGCTGTTTTTGACGCCGTTTTGTTGTTTTTAACAACCCTCTCTTGCCTGATGAAATTGCGGCCTGGGTGGGGAGCCGTATTGACCATTCACCACTGACGTACGTTCAGGGAAGGCAGGTGAGGCAGAGCCTGTCATCACAGAAAAATAATATATGATGATAAAATAATCTATATTGTTTTCACCTTGTGGTTTGAACTATAAAGTGCCTATTTTTCATTTAACTTAACCAATTCTGATTACCTTTTCTTCAAAATCGCATTTTCCCATTGAAGCGAAATCAGTGAGGCAGCAGCGATCTGAGCCTCACCTGGGATTGATCAGCCTCACCTGGGATTGATCAGCCTCACCTGGGATTGATCAGCCTCACCTGGGATTGATCAACCTCACCTGGGATTGATCAACCTCTCACTAACTGCACTGGCTGCCGTTCTATGAGCGCATGTTCCTCATGCTCTCCAATAAAATGACTACAAAACATTTAATATATGAACTGATTTTCCGTAATCCACAGCATGTTCTGCTCTTTGTGTGGGAAATATTTGAGTGTTTGTTTTGTGGCGTTGTCAGTTGCTATGGCAACGAGTTTGCCCGTAGCTGCGTAAGAGCGAAAAATAAGTGTTTTTGAGTTGTATTTTGATATTTTTTCCTTTTGCTGTGGAGCACAGCATGAAATTAATAATATCTACATGTCCAAGTTTGATTGAGTTAACTGAATTATTCTACGGCGGCGGCGCGGCTAAACATCACATGTAGAAGAAGAGTCTTTTTGCCCTCCAGTGTTGTCTGCATGCGTGAAATTTCGTTATATAAACAATAACATGCAGGGGGTCTATATTTGTAAATCTCATTGTAATTAAGTCAGTGCCTCAGCAGCTATGAACCTCACCGCTTGTCACTGCCATACACAGTAGTTTTTAATCCTAATACTAGACCAGGGCTTGAACTGGACCCTCTATGCAAACCAACATCCAACAAAACACAAAATACATAAAGAAGTAACAACTTTTTCTTTTACATTTGTTTAGCATAAATGCTGCCTCATACCTTCTAATTTTAGTTAGCCATGCTATGCTATGCAATGCTATGCTAGCTTGAGGAGCAAAACTGCTTGATGAACATTACATTTTATTACTAAAAAAGAAATTATGATTTAAAATGTATTAGGTACAATTTTATTTTTGCTTTTTTTCTCATCCCCTGAAGGTTTCGGAGGCCCCTCTACCGCCCCCTGGTGGCTCCCACTTTGAAAAACACTCTTCTTTTTGTATAACATTTTAACAGAAATGTACTTACATACTTTCAATTATGGAGTTTCTTTTAATTGAGTTTTATTTAGAAGAATATTTAACATTCAACCAGCATTAATGATAAAAAAAATAGAGGATTTTTGATAGTATATGTGACCACATCTTTTAAATACATGGCATGTTTATGACTCATCCTAACTGGTATGATGCCAAAAAAAGAAAACATCCACGTTTTGTAGTTCACAGCGCAGTGATCCAACACGAGCGCGGTGTCAGCGTCTCTAAAAGACTGACGGGATGGAAAGATATTCATAGAGACGTTGGGAACGGGTAGAAATAGAAGCGGGAAGATGCCCTTCTTACAAACTGACATGCGGAGGATGCATTAAAACAGAACCGGCCCAGGCTTCTCTAATGGATCTCTTTATTTGTGTATTTCTTATATCTAAGATGAAATAAAGACATCCAACACGCGAGATATTTTCTCTGTTTCGTGTTGCTTTCAGATGTCTCTTTTTCCCCGCTGACATGCAGAAGTGAGTGTGTAAACTTTTTGTTTGGTGGCATCCAAGAGAACATCTGAGGGAATTTTTGACATCAAACTGTATTTTTCTTCCTGACAGAAGAAGACACAGGAGGGTTTCTTTAGTTATAAAATCTTTGATATCCATATTTGATACAATATCAAAAGCCTATGTGAAACATTAAGGGAGTACAAAACACCTCCATGTTTGTTTAAAATAATTGTAGACCACAGATACAGCAAAAAAATAAATAAAAAAACTTTTATAGAAAACTGAACGCTCCGTCTGATGCGAGTTCAAATAAGAATATATGTTTTTTGATGTACATCAGTTATATTCGGATAACGTTTTATCTTGAATTGCTCTGTTTTGCAGCATTTAAGCTGTTGCTTCACTGTGTACTTTAAAAAAAAAAAAAAAAAAGCCAAAATGTGGAAGTGGTTGGGCTGGTAACAGCAAAGTCAGTTTAGAGAAGATCTGCGATCTTTTGTTGTACAAAACAAGCTAAAAGGACCTGAACATTTTACTCTCACAACATCAAACTATTGAAACTATTGTGGTAGAAAAAGAAAACAATAATTATTTAATTTCCAGATAAAATGTAACATTACTATTATATAAATGTCTAAGGATAAAAGACTTTTTAAACTTTGCTGCTGAAGTGAAAGACAACCCCATGCCAGTAGTACAAAGTGCAAAAACTAAATTTATATAATTATAAACATACAAAGGTAACAAGTTAAGAAAATACAACATAAAAGTGACATAAAAGCTATATTTTTTAAGAATGCAGGAATTTCTGAGACGTTATGATTATTTTCCACGAGTGACAACAATACCCTGTATAAACTAAGCAGTGGGGTTTTAATCCACAACACTGCAAGCACAAAACCTTGCCAAGTATTTTTGGTCTAGTTTCTGGTGCAAATATCTTAGTACGCTTGAAATAAGACAAAAGTAAATTACAAGCAACATTTCAGCAAGACAGGAGCTTGTTTAAGTCAGTAATTCCTTAATATTGATTTTAGAAAGTTCCACTGGCGCCGTTACCTAGCAACGCCAGCCAAGCACAGCCCGTCACCTAGCAACCCAGTTCTAGTTCCACTGGCGGCGTTACTTAGCAACGCCAGCCAAGCCCAGCCCGTCACCTAGCAACCCTGTTCTAGTTCCACTGGCAGATTATTTCACTTATAACAAGACATTGTTCCCATGTTATAGGTGAAATAATAATACTTTCCTCAATATTAATGAATTATCAATTCAAAACAAGCTCCAATTTCCTGCAGAAAATTTACTTCTAAGTTAGCTTTGTCTCATTTCAAGTGTAAAATAGCTTTTTTTAGTGTTGATAGTAGTCGTCTGTATGTATTTAATACTGAAGTTGAAAAAGTTTTGAAGTTAATCATCACTGCCACCCCACAACATGAGTTCATGCAGTTATTATATTTGTTTAAATGAAAATAGACCCACCTTTCAGATCTTTATTGATTTGTTTTGTATTCTCACGTTAAATAGGTCAAGGCATGAAAGTTCAGGGTAAAAACTGAACAGACTTTTCATTTGTTGGAAATTCATACATTGTTTTGATGTTTTCGCTCCACTTTCGTCCCATTAGCACGGTTTGTTTACGTCTTTGTTGTTTCTCCACAACTTGAGAAATTCTGCAGAAAGTCTTTTAGTGATGACATTGGTGTCAAAGTCAGAGAATCATTTCTTGGAAACAAGGAGAGCTGAAATGATGTGGGAGGCAGGAGGAATGGATTCTCAACGCCTCCTCGCTAGAGCGCCGCCTGCTCCTTAGGCTTTGATATACAGCACACACACACACACACACACACACACACACACACACACACGCATGGTGAAGCTCTACATCATCATCACTGCCACAGAGCATGGAAGATGAAAAACCCATGAGTGCACACATTTTGATTCTTAAATCAACAGTGTTTTGATTTTGGGTTTGCTACAGCAGAGCGTGAAGTAGCTTATTATCTGCTTCATTACCGGCAGGAGGCGAGTGTGTGTGTGTGTGTGTGTGTGTGTGTGTGTGTGTGTGTGTGTGTGTGCATGCGTGTGCAAGTTAACCAAGCCCATCCTTTTGACTCGTACAGTTTTCCATTCCTGGGCACTTGATGTGGAAACATCTTTCATCAAGTAAACAAAGCAGAAGATTGAAGCAGAATCATTTTGTGGTTTCCAGACAGAAAAACGTCTCAGCTTGAGCAATTAGATTCCTGAAGGATTACCGCCAATAACGTTTTCTTCCAATAATCTGCGAAACTTTCAAAATTCTTTTGCTTCGATTTTCACTTCAGTGTTTGCTTCTCAAACTTCAGCGTTTAGTTTGCAAACTTTGGTCAAACTTTGTTAACTTCAGGAAAAGCTCATTTCAAATGGTTCATCTTCCAGTTTCAAACTGGTTCATGTTGTGATGAAAGGAAAAATCCACTTGGTAGAGATTTTTCTTTGTTAAAAGCATGAAAATATACGAACAATTAATATTTGATTTTATTGTCTAAACTTAGACGTGAAAAAGTTCAATTGCGCATTCACACTTCTCCAAACGAACCGGACTTTTTAGAAAGTGAACTAAACAGAGCTGGTGTGAATCCAACCTAAAATCCCTTTTATTTCAGATTGTTGGATGACATCCTCAAAGTCTGAAGTGGTGATATTTAGAGAAAGCTCACTTTAACGTTGTGGGCTGAATGTTAAATAAAAAAGGCTTCCAGATCGTCGTCGTCGTCGTCGTCTCCACGACATCAGAGATGCAGAAATATGTGTTTGAGTTTGGCCGTCCGCCCGCCGTTCACACAGCCGGTCCAAAGCGAAACAGGGAGGGAAGCGGAGCGTGCCGGTGGCGACATTCAGCTGTCACTCTCAATATCCCACCAACACGCAAACGACTCACACATCTATCTGTCCACACACACCAAGCAGGCCTCTCAGGTTCCTCACACACAATGCTCAGCCTAATTAGGGTTGTAATGTGAACAATAGCAGCGGTCCTATCTGCCTCACCAGACCTGCAAGCACTCAAGTCTAAATAAGAAACCTCTTAGTGAAGGTTTACTGGGTCCTTTATTCAACATCAGCACCAACACACTAAATCAACTCTTATTTTTCATGTCTTATATTTTCACAATCATATTGGTTAAGAGAAGGAATACCACTAAGAATGCAGGAATTACCAGATTTCACGATTTGAATCGTAGCTTTAAAAACCAAGCTGGGTTACAGTGTTAGCAGGTGAAACTGACCCAGATGTAAAATGTCAGTTTTAGCCTCTAAAGAGGAACAAAAATGAAAGAGTTGTTGTATTTTATATTTAGATTCCTTTCAAAATTCATTTAGAAACATCAGAGTCAATGAGGAGGATCTCCAAACACTGCAAAAACTAAATCTTAATTAATATTGGTCTAGTTTGTAGAGCAAATATCTTAGAATTTTTTAAATAAGACAAAACTAACAAGTATCTTTTCAACTAGACTTAAGAACTTGATTTAAGTCAATTATTGATGAAAAAGTAGATTATTTTACTTGTAACAAGACATTTTTGCTACCTCATAAGTGAAATAATCTGCCAATGGAACAAGTGATTTTTCATCAGTAATAAGGAATTATTTGCTTAAAACAAACTTATATCTTGCTTAAAAGTTACTTATAAGTTACTTTTCTCATATTTAAAGTGTATCAATATATTCACACTATGTTTTTGCAGTGCAAAGGAGAATCTGCTGTAGTTTCTCTAACTTGGCAGTAAATTATAAGCCTACTGTATTTAATGTGGCATGTGTTTAAATATTTATAAATATTCATAATTAGCTGTAAAAACAGCTAAGAAACTGTTGTTTACTGTGTTTAAACTCTCAAGTCAGCGTAATGTTTGAGTCTTGATGCCATCTAGTGTTCACGATATTTACAACATTACTTTCTGCAGGATGGGCAAAAAATTTAAATTAACATCCAATTTGTATTTCAGCTTTAATTATTTGCTCCTTAAGTGTAGAAAATGTAACGTTTGGCCTGGTGTTTCATTTATGACCTGGTTGAATTCTTATTTTCATAGTGATTAAACTAATTGTAACCAGGTTTTGTTTCCCCGTTCAGGGAGTTTTGCTGTTCAAGATCCTGTCAATTTGAAAATTGGATTCTCTAAGTAGTTTGTGAGTTTCAATTCTCACTATTTTTTATCAGAATTCTGGATTTAACCCTTGAATTCTGAGGGAAAAAAGCCTGTATTTTTAGAAAAAATAGAGAATTCTGTAAGAAAAATAAAGAATTTTGAAAAAAAAAAATTTGAATTTTGAAAAACTCAGAATCCTGAAAAAAAATTAGATTTTTAAGAAATGGAAAGGATTCCGAGAAAAAGAAAATTGAATTAAAATCAGAATTTTTTATTTTATTTTATTTATTTTGTTTCAGTGGCACTAAATCCTCTTCCATTTGGCTGTGGATGAAATAGTTGGGTGGATAAATGGTTCATTTGAACAATTGACAATTCCTAAATATCAGTTAACTGAGTGATCAGTTTTCATCTACAATATTGAGAATATTTAGATTGTTTTTCCCATGATTGTTAAATCATTTAAAACATTAAAACCATCTTAGCTTCAGGTAAGGTCATCCTTTGAGAATTGCTGCTGTGTTTAACAGCAGAAATCCATTGTGAATATTAGTTATTTTCCCTGTTTGAATGTTTGTTTGCGATTACAAACTGGTAAAAGTTTAAACTCTGTGAATTTCCGAATCTCAAACATCAAAGTTGAGACTCAGCATTGTGTTTCTGTAATTTTCCTTGTGATTTTTACAAATGATTCACAGCTGAGTGTGAGGAAACGTTGATGATTCTTTGCCGTGGGACGTAGATGAACAGAAATCACACAGGCGTCGGCTCTGACCTGAAGTCCACACACTAAATTGAACAACCGTCGGGTTTCACTCGGTGTTCTAACCTTCAATTCTCCCGGTTCAGAGCGGGAGCATCAGTCTCCCTGGTGGTTTCCTCCGCTGCATGTCTCCTGCCCTAACACAGTTCATGTCACAGCACTAAGTGTGTGTCGCCATGGCTCACTGAAAGTGTGACTAATGTTCTGTCCGTGACTTTCCTCAGTCCACCTTTGCCTTCCTTTCTTTCTTTCTTTCTTTCTTTGTTGTGCAGACTCTGCTCTTCACCCATATCCACTTTGAGCCCCAGGCTTCACAGATTGCTGCTTTCATCTTCTACACTTTTATTAGATTTAACATGTTTAGGTCTGATGTTTTATAATGTATATTTGAAAAGTGATGCACATGTTTTGGCATCCTAATTTGAATGAAAATCAAAACAAAAACCCAAAACAGTACGGTTTTAGTTCACTTTATTACTGTAAATAGCTGTTTGATTGTTATACACTACAAAAATACAAGATTGGAATTTCTGAGTACAAAGAAAACTAGGTAAATCTATTCCAAAAACAGTTTAATTAGGACAGTGAGCGGTATATTGGTCTGTAAAACTTTGCAGAAGGGAATGGAAGCCACTCCAAGTCTTTTTTTTTCTTTTTAGCAACTGAGATCAATAAGTGTCTCTACTGAACATCTTCATTACATTTTATGCACAAAATCATTCTTAGGTAATAAGCTGCTGCTGGCCAACCCCCCAACTCAATGTTTACACTCACACATAAAAATGGCTGCCAACAGATGCACAATTATACAACTGTACGTCTTTGAAAAGCATTAGTAGAGCCTCCTGCACAATCAACAAGAATGCAGCAAGTGGTTTCTCGATGGTTGTCTTTTAAAACCAGCTGACCAAATGAACTGGAACTCTGCTTGGGCTGCTAGGTAATGGGCTGCGTTTAGCTTGGGCTGCTAGGTAACGGGGTGCGTTTAGCTTGGGTTGCTAGGTAACGTTGCAGCGCCATTTGAATGTGACTTAACAGTCGGGAGGTTTTTGAAACTGCTTACTTTCCAGTCACCAGAAAACATGAACTTATTGTCAATAAATGGTGCCTGGCTTGTTTTTAGAAGCAGTAGAGACACAAATGGAAGCACAAAAATGTGCAAAATGTGAATTTTGCATAAGTTTCTATTGACATGTTGCTTGGTGAGAACCAGTAGCACTCTAGAACTAGCATCAGGTGCTAATATGCTGCTAATGTGTCCTTGTTGTTGCGTCTTCTCATGTCCATGAAGTTTATCTGAAAATGATTGATGGTAAAAACGTCGCCCATCTGTTAAGTACACAAAGGTCCCCTCAGTTTGAGCCATTTTTCAGCTCTTCCTACTTTAAATGATCATTCTCAATGAGGCCTCTATTACACTGTAGCTCAAATTTGAAAAGGGCACATGTGACAGAAAATGCCAGGCGCTGACATCCTTCCGACATCCATCTGAGCATGCCTGCACAAAGTCCCAGTCGGCGCAAAATTAACTGGGCACAGATAAATTATAAACACCGAAAGGCGGCTGGAGCTCGGCAAGGAGAGCCGGTGCTTTATTATTTTCCTATTTGTACCATGTAATATTGACCTATATAACAGTCAGGATTAATAAACCAAAACAAAACACTGGCAGCGAGTAATGTTAGCACATGAAATGGGTGTGCATACAGACACACACACACACACACACTGCTGCCCGAGGAGACAGCTTGGAAACAGCTTGATTTAGGAGCTCGGCCATTGGCAAACAGCAGAGTTTACGAGAAAGAGAGAGAGAGAAAGCAAACAGAGAGGAGGGATAAAAAGGAGTGGAGGACAAGACAACTGGTTCCATCCTTCACCCAGTTAAATGAACAGAGAAGACACAGGACACAGGCTAATTTTAATCAATGGAGACTGGTAGCTCTCAGGGGGCAGGCGGCAAATTAACACTCAGAACAATTAATCTGTTCCTGCTTGTGCTCTTTATCCCGGAGATAAAGACGAAACGAAGGAGGTTCATTCTGCGCTCAATCAGGCCAGAGCATTTGCTCTGTTCTTTCCTCTGGGTTGTGAATGTTTGAGTAATTATCAAAGACAGCGCCATTGATTATTGTTGTTGTAGAGACATGTCGGCTTGTCGATTAATTGCAGGGCTGATGACTTCATTCTCAGCTCCTCCTGGTTGTGTATCAGTGTTTTTAAAGGGGCAGTGTCATGTATTTCCCAGGCATTTCATATCATGTGTAGACCCACCAGCCCACATGCTCATTAACATAAATGTGGAATCAGCCAAACACATGGCAACAACTCAATCCATTTAGGCATATAGACATGGCCATGCAGTTCAAACGGAGCATCAGAACAGGGAAGAAACGTGATTTAAGTTACTTTGAATGTGGCATGGTGGTTGTTGGTGCCAGACGGGCTGGTCTGAGTATTTCACAAACTGCTGATCTACTGGAATTTTCATGCACAACCATCTCTAAGGTTTACAGAGAACGGTCCGAATAAGAGAAGCTATCCAGTTAGCAGCAGTTCTGTAGGCGCAAACGCCTTGTTGATGCCAGAGTTCAGAGGAGAAACAGACTGGATCGAACGGCAACTCAAATAACCACTCGTTACAACCGAGGTATGCAGAGGAGCATCTCTGAATGCACAACACGTCGACCCTTGACGCGGCTGGGCTACAGCAGCAGAAGACCAGACCGGTCCTGTCGGCTAAGAACAGGAACAGGTTCACCGAAATTGGACAATAGAAGGTTGGAAAAACGTTTCCTGCTCTGAGGAGTCTCGATTTCTGCTGCAACATTCAGACATTTGTTATTAAGTATAAAATGTTTTATTTTTCTTTAGCCAAAGTTATTAAAAGCCATTGTGGAAGGTCCCCTGATCTAGGACTTGGAAACCAAAGGAAAAGAAATTGAGGACTTTCAAAAATGCAGTGTTCACAAAAATAACTATTTTTGCTTAGTCTACAGACCAAGCAAAATTTGTACTCAATTAAGAATAAAGTGCAGTTCCACCAGGTGTTTACTAATTGCTGCTGGCTAGTCTGAAGGAGTAGTTTGTAAACTGCAGCTGATATGAGGAGCTGTGCCTCGGAGGTGGGGCTAAGTCCACCCAGGCGTTTTGCACAGCTGAATGGTTGCCATGGAGATTAACGGATTCCCCAAACATGCATGAAAGAATCAAAGCAACACTTCATGTTTCTGATGAAGAAAGAAAGAAAATAACATGATGTAAATCTCAATAAAGTCGGTTTTACATAACAATCTGAGTTCATCCTCGTTTACTGTATGCATATTTATGAATATGCTGATCAGTTGCCACTTCGTTTTTCTGTGAAACATCGTTAAATTCTTAGTTTACAATGTTGAGCTTTGATATCGGAGTCATTTAGCTGCATGTCTTCTCATGAAATAAGAGAATCTGAGGAAAATGTGTAAATTGTTTGCTGACACTGGAGGTGCATTTAATTGAAACCGTTTCCATGAATGTGTTTGCATCAGGAAAACTTCATCATTTACCATAATTGACAATTTAGTTACAAATCGAAGGAATCTGTTATGATCCCACTGAGGAAGCTGTGGATGTTTGTCATAAATCTGAAAATTAAAAAGAAACAATATTAGGTTTATATTTAAAGTTATTCTGCATTTTGACAAAAGTAGTTTAGCTTCTTTGACCCACAAGAGCAACTAAAAATACGACCAAAACCAGTTTGAAGAAAATACAAGTTGGAAAATAATTTTTCCAATATTTCCAAATAGATTTCGAAGCCAAAAGTAGATTATATTTATAGTCAACATTTCTTAATTTCATCATATAAATGTAAACCATAAACAAGTTTTAGTGAAAACTGTCAAGAATAAATAAAAGCTAACAGTGTTGACTGCCAAGCAACTCAATAAACTCATAAATCAACATTAACTTCTGTAAAAATGTGGAATTGGAAATAAAATAATACATGGTTAATAAGAAATCTGAAAATGTGAAATGTGATGTTTGAGAATATGCCTTTAAACCGTTTTATTCACATGATTTCACAAAATAATCTTTTTAATAGGGTTGAGATGTTTGACATGCACTTAAAATCTGATCATGATATTTTGTGTTATTTATTGTCATAAATAAAAGTGGTAAAAAAACTATTTACAATTTTTTTTTTTGCTGTTTTTTTTTGCTGCATACAACTTATTAGACATGTAATATCTTCTTTGTGACTTTGAGGTTAAATAAAAAGTGTGATTTTATTTTTTATTACTTAACTCCAAACACATTTTCAAATGTATTTATATTTATTTACGGTCTGAAAGAATCAAAGTGGGAAAAATTGCAAAAGTAAAAATGTTCAGACATCAAAAAATATCACAATAAGAAAACAATTGATAATAACTTTCAGATTTTGTGGTGCCAGTTTAGAAATATTTGTAATGAATTTTTATGATATTTGCTCTAATGTATGATGGTAAATATGACTTTCTATTAATCACTGCATCAATCATAGATCGTGACTCGACAGTCAATGTTTTTGACCAGTTTTGAAAGACAATTTGCAGTTTAATAAGAAAAGAAATTTGAAGATTTGTTGATTTTGTGTGAATTTTGCAGATTTGTGAAAAACTGAAAGGACTTATTGATGTAATTTGGAGTTTAGAGGGCCACATAAAAAGCTACGGCGGGCCAGATTTGGCCCCCGGACCTTGAGTTTGACACCTGTGATTTAGATTATCAATAAGATATTTTAGTTTTAGTATGTTACATGGTTTTCTACTTTAAATTAGGGGCCAGTTAAGTTGGAGGTTATATTTCCAGAACAGGAATGTTTGACATAAACGCTCCTGATAAATTACTTAACCAAGAAAATCAGTCATTTCAGAAAACACACAATCTTGTCCAAATCACACAAAACAAACAAATATACCCACTCTGTGTCATTCCATCAAAACTAAGCACGACGACGAGCCTCCACATTAAAACTCGTCTCTCTAAGACAAATGAGAAAAATCCAGAGAGGTGAAGGTTCGGCTTTTTTCCTTCTCAGTGCTGAAGAGGAAGAGAGAGAGAACAAGCTTCAATTATGTATAACCCAACAAGTTCAATTAAGCATCTGAACAGGAAAATCGATGTGGGAACGGATGACGTCCCAGGCTTTTCATCCCTCACTGAGGAGCGAGTCTGTCCACATGTGACATGAACACGCCAGAGAAACACGCAGGATAAATCACAAGTCAGTTAAAGACTTTAATAGGAGGGATTTTATGGTAGAATAGTGTCAATAATGTCAACAGACTGAAAAGACCTTTAAAAATATTCTGTAAAATTCTGTCTTTTAAAAAAAAGTTTGTAGAGTTGGAAGTGCTGGTGCTTTACAGGTTGTGGGTTCAAATCCTGTCATTCAAAAAGCCAAATAGGACACACCCACTTTAAAATTTAAAAGAGCATAAATCAAATTTGAGTGTCTGACATGCACCTTGTTATTCAGATAAAGGAAGTTTTTCCTGTTTAAATATCATAATCCCCTAAAAAAACAAAGAGCCCACCGCATTGAGCCCCATTGAAAACCTCGAGGTTCTTCCACCAAATATTGATTCCTAAACTCTTCCTGAGTTAAAACATTAGTATTCTTGTTTCTAAATAAACATGAACTTGTTTTCTTTGCATTATTTGAGCTCTGAAAGCACTGCATCTTTTTCGTGATTTTGACCATTTGTCATTTTCTACAAATAGATACCAAATTTTTGCTTTGAATTTCGGAGAGATGTTGTCAGTAGCTCATAGAATAAAATAACTGTTACGCAAAATTCACATCATTACTTTTTTATACTTACATTTGTGTCTCTGCTGCTTCTAAAAACGACCGACGTGCTTAAACAATCCCACCCAGACGTTTTCTGGCAGTCAGTTCATGTTTTTGTGTGTCTGAAAAGGCCTCCCTGGGCGCTGTGCTGTTACCTAGCAACCCCAGCGGAATTCTAACGGTCACCTAGCAACCCAGGAGGAGCTCCAGCATGTTTGGACAGCTGGTTTTAAAATGGCTGCTGGGATAGACAAGTGTTGTGTTGTTGACTCACCATCCAGAAACCACTAGCTGCATTCTTGTTGATCATGTCGATTGTATAATTGTGCATCTATTTGCAGCCATTTTCATGTTCTAATGCAAACTTTGAATTGGCCAGTAGAAGCTTATTTAGAAAGGGAGGCCCTAAAAAAAGTCCAAGCTGAAAGAAGCTGAGAAATACAATCAAATTGTTTAAGAATGATTTTCTGCAAAAAATGCATTGAACATAGATCATCTTTAAATCAGCCACCGTACAGAAAATAGTTACTAATCTGGATAAGTCAAACAGTATTTCAGAAAAACAACCTCATAGTTTCACTGGCAGATTTTTATACTTATAACATTGAAAAAATGTCAAGTGAAAACATATTTTCTTTAAATCAATATTAAGGACTTATTTACTTAAAACAAGTTCCTATATCTTCCTGAAAAGATGCTTGTAAGTTAGTTTGTCTTATTTTATGTGAACTAACATATTTGCAGTAGAAACTAGACCAAAAAATACTTGGTAAAACTTTGTGCTTTTGCAGTGTGGAAGTCTGAAACCATTCAAAAAGTGAATTTTCCATAATATGTCCTCGTTAAAAGCTGTAATATTCAACACAAAGAGGGAAAATACTTCCCTCATATGGATTTATCAGAATACTGATAACATTTAAATGAATCTCTGGGAGATAAGCATTATTTTTCTAATAGTTTTAACAATACGACCTCCGCCACTGCAGCGCTGCAATTAGCTCATCACTTCCCTGTTTGGCTACTACTTCCGTTGAAACAAAAATACTTGGTAAAATGTCGTGTTTTTGCAGTGTAGTCTCTGCCAGTCTAAATGTGTGACGTTATGAAAGCATAAAGAACCACAACGCAGTCACAGTAACCTGACTAAACAGGAGTGAGTTGATTACAAAAATCCAGTAATGTTCTGAGCGGGCCGCCGCGTATCAAAGTCATCAGAGTCTCTGTATGAAATTTCATATCTGTGTGTTTGTGTCCTCAACCTCTGGCAGCGCTGAATAATTCAGCAGCAGGAAGAAGACGTTACATCTGATTTTCTGCCTGATCTTAGTTAAGTTTTGTTCTCTGAAATGTTGAGCATGTGTTCAGGTGAAGGTGAGTCACTTCCAAGCCGCTTTTTTCTCCCTTTTTTCGTCTTGTTTCCCAGTTACAGGCAGAGTGGGAGGGAGTTAAGTGGCGTGTTTTCAGAGGTATTGATTTCTGCCTGCACCAAGGATAACCTCACACGTTTACTTTCCATCATGTGTGAATGTGAGTAGCGCGTGTCTCTGGTCATTAATGGATCCCTATGTATAGACTGCAGCCTGTCATGCAGAATGAAAGTGTGGAAATGTGGGATAAACCACACGATTCAGCTTACCGGATGAATAATAGAAGAAGACATCTGAAAGTGTCAGCGATGTCTCAGTCAGAACTGCAGTCCACGTTTGCAGAAAATAGCTGTGCTGACGCTAATTTCTTCATTAAGATACACACGACTGCTGCTCACCGCCTGCTCTGCAGTAAACTCTGCAGCTTTGACTGGATGCAGCTCCGGTTTTTAGAGCCGTCCACCTTCATCGAAGGAGATGGTAAAATCTCCTCCACTTAGTACATGAGTAGAGGAATCTTATCAAGAGCTAAGTGATGAAAAACTACAAAATCTTATCAAGTATTTTTACCTAGTTTCTAGTATATTTTGGTAAAGTTAAAATAAGACAAAACTAACTTTTAAGAAAGATGGAGGAGTTTCTTTTTTTAGCTACATTATGTAACAGTAAGTTATGAGACAAATAATCTGTGAAAAGTTTCCTCCAACTCCTCCCTGAGCTATAGTTGCCGTTTGACCAAATTCATGATCAAAATCAACCAGTCAGGAGGAGCGTCTTAGCGCTGTCAATCACAGTCATGTACTCGCTGCTCAATATGCTAATGGTGGTGAAATAACTTACCTTTACAGAAAACCTGTTTTTCCGCCATCATTGATAGCTAACTAGCTTTAGCATTCTGCTATTGCGAAGAACCTGTAACAAAGCTGACAGCCAGGGGCAGGGGTGTGAGCAGCGCATCATACAAACTTGATTGACAGCGCTAAGACCCTCTTCCTGGCTCCGATTGGTCGTTTCTGACTGAGTGGTGTATTTATGCAGTTCGTACTGGAAGAAAGTAGAGGAGCTCAATTGTCACAACATAGTGACAACTACAGCAAATAAAAGTCAAAAACTTTACATACTGCAGCTTTAAGTCAGTAATTCCTTAATGCTATAAAGTTCTAGTTCCACTAGCAGATCATTTCAGTTAGAACATGGGAACAATGTCTGTTATAAGTGAAATAATCTGCCAGTGGAAATAGAACTGGGTTGCTAGGTAACATGCCAGGCTTGGCTGGCGTTGCTAGGTGACGGGCTGGGCTTGGCTGGCGTTGCTAGGTAACGGCGCCAGTAGAACTAGAACTTTTTCATCAATATTAAGGAATTACTGACTGAAATCAAGCTCCTCTCTTGCTGAGAAGTTGCTTTTATGATAGTTTTGTCTTATTTTAAATGGAATAAGATATTTGCACTAAAAACTAGACCAAAAATGCTTGGTAAGATTTTGTGTTTTTGATCAAAAGTCCTGCTGGGAGACAGTCTGAAACATAAATGGGACGTATACAGTAGGAAATGTTGCTCAGCTTCAGTTGGAGCCAACATCTTAAACATGCTGCTGCTCTGAAAATACCAGATTTTTTAGCAACTTTCTGGTCAAGGAGCTTTTAAACTGTCGCCATCATTGTTTGTCTGATTATACACCCTCCGCCTCACAGAACATCTGCTGATAACACTCTGTGATTTTGGAAATGTCATCACCCACTGCGCTCTGAGCTCAGTCAGGGGTGGGGGGGGAGTAAAAATATAGATGTGATGCTCACAGGTTTTTATTTCACAACTTTGAAGGGATTTTTTTTTTTTTTCTGTCTTCGGCTCTCTGCACGAGCGAGAGGGATTTTGACCCTGAAAGGTCACGGCTGATTGGTTAACACCGGAAAGCTTTTACCTGTTTTGTGCAAGGATGTCGGCAAGACGGCAACATCTCTTGTTCAGTCCACTCGGATGAGACAGGAGACCTCTAAATTCCTTTTAGACGCACCTAACGCCAAATAGGTTCTTGTTATTGGGACACGATGCCAGCTGCTCCGCTGAATTAAAGAAAAACAGCCAAACTGAAGCGTTGGAGGGGAATAGGAGCCAAAAAGGGAAGTGATGAACTAATTACAGCTGCAGTGAGTAAGTCGTATTGTTAAAACTATTAGAAAAATAATGTTCATCTTCCAGAGATTCATTTTAAATATTATCAGTATTCTGATAAAGCCATCTGAGGGAAGTATTGTGTTGAATATTACAGCTTATTAAAGGGACCTAATATGAAAAATTCACTTTTTGAATGTTTTTATACTTCCACACTGCAAAAACACAAAATCTTACCAAGTATTTTTGGTCTAGTTTTTAGTGTGACTATCTTAGTACACTTAAAATGAGATAAAACTAACTTACAAGTAACTATATATACAACCTATAACAGCTTGTTTTATGTCAATAATTCCTGAATATTGATGAAAAAGTTTCACTGTCAGATTATTTCACTTTCAACATGACATTTTCCCATGTAAGTAAAATAATCTGCTTGTGGAACTAACTACTAATATTTCATCATCATTAAATAATTATTGAATTAAAACAAGCACCTATTTCTTGCCATAAAGTTACTTGGAAATTAGCTTTGTCTTAATTAAAGTGTTCTAAGATATTTGCACTGGAAACTAGACCAAAAATATTTGGTAAGAGTTTGTGTTTTTGCAGTGTATTTGACTCAGCTGCTTCTAAACACAGTCCAAGCACTTAAAAAACCCACCCAGTTATATTTTGTGGCAATAAGTTAGTGTCTGAAAAATGAGGTGTTTCAAAAATCTCAAATGTGACATCATCGATTGATTGATTGATTGATTGATTGATTGATTGATGTTTTGTTGTTGTTGATTTATTACCAAGAAACCATTTGCTGCATTCTTATTGGTTGTGCAGGAGGCTCCACTTCTGCTTCTCAAAGATGTACGGTTGTATAAATGCGTATCTGTTTGCAGCCATTTTCATGTGTGAGTCCATGTTGAGTTGGGGGGCCTAGAACAGACCCTAGGACAGCCCAAACTAGACAGAACTGATCAGACTAAACCTCATTATCAAATGATTTTTTCGCAAAAAAATTAATTATAGACCATGTTTTGTCTGTACAAACCATGTTTTGTCTATACATGTTTTGTAGACCACAGACCTATTCTAACATTTTCAAGGAAGCATAATAGTTAACAGTTTAAAGGCTAAAGGAACTATTAAAATGTAACCAACACATTTTAGTTCAGCCTCGTAAACTGAGCACCGATTTTTTTTTTCATCAAATACTAAATCATCTCTCTAAAGCATAAAACCAGGTCATGTGTTTTTCTTTCTGTTATTAATCCTGAAGGTGGAGACCTCTGACTGCAGAAAGCTGAAACAAATGGATGTCTGTAAACATTACCCTGGTGAGCCGGTCTCTGGCACACATGTAATTCCTGTGGCGGTGAAACTACAACTGGCCAAAATCCATAAATCATCACATGATGACCATTCACAACTCTGGTGCTCACTTTTCCTTAAAACTACTACAAACTTCTCTTTGAAATCAATCAAATGTTCTTCATATATAGCCTGACAGTTTTTCTTTGTGTTTTTGTTGTTTAATCGAGATTAAGCCTCAATGGACCCGCCTCTAATCAATTCAGCAAAACATAGGAGCTTGATTTAAGTCAATAATTCCTTACAATTGATGAAAAACTTTGACCGGCAGATTACTTGGCTTATAATTCTTGGAGGAAAAAGTCCAAAATTTGCTAGATAAAGCTACGAAATTTTGCAATTCATCTAGAAAAAACTTGGAAATTTCTGAGTTTGAAAATTTTAGAATTTGCAAGAAAACAGTTGGAATATTTGAGATTAAGAAAATTTCAGAAGTCAAACATTTTTGACTTTTGGAAATATTCTGAGTTTGAAAAGTAAAAAAAAAATCTACTTTTGAAACTCAGAAATTTAAGTTTTTTCTAGAAAATATTTGAGATCAATCTCAAAATTTGTGGTGGAAATTTACTTTTCCATTTCTTCTTTTCTATTGAAATTGTCCTAATAAGCTGTTGTACTTACCTGCTTTTAAAAACAGAAGAAAAATTATTTATGTTTTATTGTGAGGTTTCAGTTCTAAAAAAAAAAAGTTTATCTTTTATTTTGTGAAATTTTATGCTGTAATCAACATTATGAAACATCTGTTTGTTGAAACACACTGTCAGCTTTCCAGTATGTGTGTGTGTCTGTTGCATGGTTTCATCTTTTGTGCGTGTTTGTGTGAGTGCATTATTATTCTGATCCAGACCAGCCTGCCACACTAAGCTTTAATACCGGCCCAGAGACCCGTGTTTCAACTCGGCCCAACCAGGAATGCTCTCAGCTCGGATGTTTACGTACACACTTACTTACACTTGCTGATAAATATGGAAATTTCCCTCGTCTCAGTGATGCAGCGATGAACGTGTGAGCGATTCTCTCCCGTGTTTCTGTGAAGCTCTGCCGCGTGTCTTCTGGTATTTAAATGGAAGTTGACAGCAGCAACCCTCCCTGGTATTTTCCCCTCTATGTAGTTTGGGTGTTATGAACTTTTGATGCTCCCCCGGTGGGACTTCAGGGCTCTGCGACCTCTGCATGACCCCCGGAGCTACTGCTGTTTGGGAACAAACACTGGAAGCACTAAATTAATCAGATTTCAATGTAGTTGAAACCCCTTAACCTGCAACAGAACGCCTGCATGACGTTTTTCCATTGTATTTTCTGGGTTAAAATTAGCTCTGAACTCTAAATTCATAAAAACTGATACAAATATATATTTTTATCAATCTGGTGGAAAAGGTTTGTACTTATATGAAAAGGTTTAATTCCTATACCAGAGAAATGCATAATTACAATATTATTGACAAATTTATCAGTGGAAATTAACCCAAATGTCTCGACACCATAATGTTTCCATATATCTGTAGCTGTGTTTCTATTGACCATACAACTGCACAATTTGATGTTTCAAGGACAAATTTGCTTAATGGAAACCCTCCAATTTAAAAAATTAATGTTTTTCGAAAAATATTATTGCAGTCATCATAGTTTGTTTGTTCTGTAAATTTGCAGATAAATTAACTAGGTGTAAGAAAAATTGCTGTGCTGGCTGATATTACAATTAATAAAGAAATAATGGTGGTGTGTGATGGACTGGTGTAGTGAGCAGCTGGGAGATAAATTGGGGCCATAAAGTTTGTTCGAAAACCTTAAAAAGAAAAAACCTTAAAACAAATTGAAACTGAAAAAAAACCTTGACTTTTAAGTGCAGCTTTGAACATTTTTTAGGTTCAAAATATTTATTTTTCAGTTTCAAATCATTCTTTTCAATTTCAAAGCAATTCTTCAGTTTCTAATCTTTTTTTCAGTTTTTCTTTCAACAGACATTACGGCCCCAATTTAGCTCCGTATTAAAGTTTTAGATTGACTCTTTCCAATTGAGAAAAATAAGTTTGTTACTTTTTGTGGCTAAGAAGTTGCTGATTTTTTTAATTTATGTGTAAACAAAGTCTGAGACCATTCCAGTACATAAGGAATGTTTTTGTCATTTCTGTAGTTCCTTAAACTTTGTAAGATTTATGATTCTGTGTTTGATGTTTTTGGCTAAGTCAGTGTGTTTGAAGGCTAATGAAGCATTTAAACCACTTTGTGACTTTTTTTTCTTCACAAGCTTTTCTTAAAATGCTTCAAAACTTTTATCTAAAGCAGAGATTACATCACTGCAGGAAGTTTTTTATTGTCTCACTATGAGTTTTATAATCAAATTGTTAGATTAAAGACAGAAAAAGAGTTTGTCAGAGGAAAACGAAGAAATGTTTTTACACTCCCAGAGAATCTCAACCCTCCAGAATCCTTTTAGGATAAACAAAGAAAGTTCCTGTTTGGATCCGACACTGGAGGTAATAGAAGTGGCTGACTGGACATCGATCGTCTTTTTGGCTTAAAGACACAAAGCAGCTATTTCAGTCGGTCCACAGAGGTTTCTTTCACACACAGAGGTGCCAAGGAAGATCGTATGTCTTTAGATTCTTCACTTTAAATGCAGAACCAGGTAGTTAATACATATTTGAGTTCAACATCAGAAAAAACATTGAAAAACTTACCAAAAAGATTGAAAAATCTAAAAATGACTTTACTCAAAAACAAACATGGAACTGTCAGCAGGGAAGCGATTATTATGATCATACAGCAGTAAAACCAGCTGGCCAGCCGCCCTGGAGCTCTGCTCCGGTTGCTAGGTAACGGGCTGGGGTTGCTAGGTAACGGGCTGGGGTTGCTAGGTAACGGGGCATTCCGCATGCTTTTGAAACGGCTCATTTTCCAGAGGCAACAAAAAAACATGAACTTATTACCAAAAAACAGCTCGATGAAGTTTTACTAATCTTAAGTTCTATCAATTTAGTTTTTGTTTCAGCAGTTAGAAAGTATTCAAGTTAGTTTAGAACCAAAATCTGTAATTATGTTTTGTATTTGGATTTAAGATTACTTTGGTAACATTAATTTAACAAAGTCTTTTATTTGTTAAATGTCCGGTGTGACGACATGAGGTTTTTTTAAATGATTTTTGAATTTGTAAGATCAGATTAAGGTTGTTATTGTTTCGCATATATTTTAGCTAGAAATAAACTACATATATTTTTCAAACAATCAAGTTGGTGTGCGTTCAAGAAACAAACCATCTGTTGCCGCCTCCAGCATTTTATTTTTTATTTTGGGTTTGGCTGTGAAAAAAGCTGGATGGTTTTTTACCCAAATGGAAATACAAAAAAATTCAAAATGTGAATTTTACATATTGGATCCCCTTTAATTTGTAGCTGCTACAGAATTACAATAAGCATTTTTAGACAGCTGGTCAGCTGATCTTTACAGCATAATAAAATATTTGTTTCTGCTTTCTTTAGAGTTTCTTTAGAGTTTGATAAGTTGATAAAATCGATTTTCAACTCGACAGCAGCCCTGAAAATGGAGGTTGGATTATCTCTTCCTGTGATTCTACCTGCTGAATAAACGTTTAAAACCTCTACAGTTGATTATTTTTTATATTTTCTGTCATTTTTTTAATACTGCAAAAGTTAACACTTATTTTTATCGTCTTAGATAACATAATGGCCTCCTCTAGGCTTTTGTGGATGATGCAATCAATGGTGCATGGAAGCTGAAATGAAATGTTCAGGTTATAAACCTCAGTTCATAAACGTTTTCCACATTCACTTTACTATTAACAGGTTGGTAGAATTTATGCCGCTAATGTACACTTAAGAAAGATTTACATTTAGCGTTGGAAGGGAGTTAAGATAAACGTTTCCGGGGCAAATCGGAACCACTTAGTTTATTTTTAACTGCTGAGCCCTAAAGAGCAAACTCACTTATTATTCCCAAAGAGAAGCAATAAAACATCTGCATTACAGCACAGAACAGGCTCTATATGTGAACTATGGTTACAGTGGCAGCTCTTTAAATTCATGCAGCATCCAGAAAGCAGCATCTTCATTTTACCAACAGAAGCTGCTTGATTATCTGATAAATCGCCTTTTGATGACTTTTTAACCAGCTTGTAATAAACTCAGACATCGGCTCTCTTCATTGCTCAATAATAATAACTATTATTATTCGGTTGCATATCTGATTGATTTAATATTTATAACCCTGCAGCAGTCTATCACCCACTGCCTGAAATGATCTGTTATAATAAATATCAGTGATTCACAATGAAAGGAGTCACTTTAATGCAGTCAGAGTTTGGTAGTAACTAGTTACATTTACTCAGTTACATTAACAGGAGTAACGTTTTGGAAGAAGTTTACTCAGGAGTATATTCTACTACGCTGTACTTTTTCCTATTATTATAGTAATTTTGTCTTGAAGAATTTCTCCTTTTACTTGAGTAAAATTTCTGCATTTGACAGTAACTTCACTAAATAAAGGACAAATTAGCAAAAATACAAAATCTTACCAAGTCAGTTTAGTTTAGTTTCTAATGCAAATACCTTAGTTGACTTGGAATAAGTCAACTAAGACTTATTCCAAGTCTTAGTTGCTACAAGTAACTTTATAGCAAGTTACTTACAAGTAACTTTGTTACTTGTAAGTAACTTTGTAGCAAGTTTTATCTAAAGAATTCCTGAATATTAATGAAAAAGTAAAAATATTTCTCTTATGACATTTTTCCGTCGCTATAAATGAAATGCTCTGACTTTTTCATCAATATTAAGGAATAATTTACTTAACATAAACTCCTATTTCTTGCTGAAAAGTGACTTGTAAGTTAGCCTTGTGTTATTTAAAGTGGACTAAAATATATTCACTAGAAACGAGACAAAATTACTCAGTCAGATTTTGTGTTTTCCAGAAATTCACCAGTTTTTGTTCAGTCACTCAATATTACTCAATATTTGAATACAAAAATCTTATCAAGTGTTTTTGGTCTGGTTTCTACTGTAAGTATGTTTCTACATTTGAAATAAGACAAAATTAACTTACAAGTGACATTTCAGCACAACATAGGAGTTTGTTTTATCAAACAAATTCCTTAATGTTGGTAAAAAAGTACAAATATTTCACTTTTATTGACATTTTCCCCTTGTTACAAGTTAAATACCTTTACATTTTCATCAATATTAATAATTGTTTACTTAAAATCATCTCCTCTATCATGATAGAAAGTTACTTGTAAGTTAGTTTTGTCTTATTTCAACATATTTGCACTAGAAACTAAACAGATATACTTGTGTGAATTGTTGCCACAGGGTTATGTGCTTGTTGGCACATCCATGTGCAAACAGAGTCATTTCTTTAAAAAATGTGCGTCTTTGAGCGCCAACATCACAAAGTTTTAAGTGACATGTGAAATGAGTTTGGATGTGATAGCAGCACAGGATCAGTTCCTGATAATTGGCGGCGTATTGGATGAACCCGACGCCGACACGCCAACGTCTGCGTCTCCGTTTGTTACGCTGCGGCGGCTGCGGCGGCGGCGGCGGCGGCGGCGGCGGCTCAGGGTGTTTGTGGCGGAAACGCCGTAAACAACAGATGGATTCAGAGCTGCCAATTACTAACAATACATTGTTGTCTGGCTGTGAGCTCAGCTCTCCAGCTGAATTACTTTCCGTGTGAAATATTTCACTGTGTGGATTCAGGCTTGTCTTCTGATATAAAAGCAGACATTTTTCACGGTGTAAGCCGCATCTCGGGGTCTGCTCTGTATTGATCCGTCACTCCTGAAACTATTTAGTGTCTTCTACTGAGAAAACCATTTTACTTTACACTGAGCAACACTTTATTTTTCAGCTAAAATGTTCTGAGGGATTCGCTGCGGGATGCATTGATTTTTAATTCCAACTCTAAGTATTCGGGCCGAGGCTTCGTTTCTTTCTGTAACTTTCCTGCTTACACCAGGAAAGAAAATCTTTTTCAGCTGCATTTCTTCACCTGCCTGATGATTTTGGGTAATTTGGAGAGATTCACACATAAAAAGCAGCAATCAGGTGCTTATCGTCGTAGGTTAAGGGAATCGATGCAAGTTCTCATCAGGATGGAAGAAAAAAGATCTGAAGTGAAGAAGCTGAAACCAAAAATGGAGCAAATAATCAAATTTTACGCAAAATATAGTTTTACTAATTGTTTCAGATTTATATATTCTTAATGCAGGGATGTCCAAACTTACTTTTAGTAAAAGAAAATAAAAAACAAAAATCAAACAGTAATCCAGTTTTATTTATTTACATGTAAAGGATTGTTATTATTTTAGCTCCAAAACTTTTACAAAATTTGCATATTTGCTGTATTACTAAAAAGACATTTATTTAAGGAAATGTTTGAACAAGTTTATTCTGATAAAAACAGAATTTCTTTCAAAAAAACATTTTATATTTAGGAACGTTTAATAAATTAGATAACATTTCTGTAAAGATTTGGTTGTAAAAAGACAAACAATTTGTGGAATTTTATTGTTTACTAATTAAAGTCTCCACTCTTCATCATCTTTTAGAAAATTTGATTTCTTGAAAATATTGAGACTAAAAACAATAAATTCATAAGTCATAATATTAAAATTTATTTCTCAAAATATTGTGACTTTATTTTCATAATTTATTTTTTTATTTTCTTATTGTGGCTCTAATACTTCATTGTACTTTTAAAGTCAAGTAATCAGTAAAGTAACTAAGTTACTCTTTCAGAAATCAAGTTTCTTTGTCAAGGTAACTAAACCAAAGGGTAACTTCAGGATTAATATAGTATGTTTAGGTATATATTTTTTAAAAATCTTCTTCTAGGAAATAAGATTTTTTGAAAATTCTTAGTGAAAAACAATAAAATAAGAATAAAGTCGTAATGTTACGACTTTGTTCTTGAAATATTGTGGCTTTATTCTCATAATATTTTTTATTTTCTTAACGTGGCCCTAATCCTGCGTAATACTTTTAAAGTGAAGTAATCAGCAAAGTAGCTAAATTACTCCTTCAAAGAATAATTTAGAAATCAAGTTTCTTATTTAAGGTAACTACACAGAAAAAAGAAAAAATTTCTTGAATTTACGGTAAAATACCGTAATTGCCAGAATTTCAGCTGCCGATATTTTACCCTTAATTTGAGATGTTTTTTTACAGTGTATTTCAAAAGATAACTTCACAATAAATAAATCACGTTTAGATATATTCTGTGAAAATAAAATTTTAAAATTAGATCTCTTGAGAACATGAATTTCAGAGCAAAGTTTTCTGATTTGTTCGGAGTCGGAGAGAAACGCAGCTCAGGCGTCTGAGGAGGCGCGATGAAGGACTAATCACTCAGAAAATTGAGCTTCTCAAAGTTCAGTCAGTGACAGAGATGAACATCAGATTAAAACTCAGTGTAATCTGTTCTCACAGTCCCATCTAGTGTTTATTTTCTGCTCCCAGTTTCCTAAAAAAAGGAAAAAAACCTTCATTTCTGCAGAAGCTGCAGGAGTTTCAGGATGTCTGCAGGTTTTGATGCACCGCCAGATGTTTTTAGCTGCAGATGCAAAAAGATGCATCCTGACATTTAACTGGTCATCACATTTCAACAGAGTGAAGCTCAGCAGTCTGAAGATAATCCGACTTAATCCAGGGAAGAATAAATACAATAGCAGCAGGGATGGGTAGTTACCTCGAAAAAGAAACTCGATTTTGGATTAATCCTTCAAAAAGTAACTCCTTTAGAGCTACTCAAGTAATGATTACTTGTTTTTAAAAGTACAACGGGGTTTTAGAAAAAGAAAATAAAAAATAAAATTACAAGAATAAAGTCAAAATAATATGAGACAAAGTCACAGTATTACAGCTGTAATCTTGTCATAGTAGGACTTTAATATGGTAATTTTTTTTACTTTATGCTTATAATTTTATTTTTTTTATTTTTCTCAGTTTGGCCCAATGTTCTGTCGTAGTATTAGATTATAAGATACTTTATTAGAAACATTCAGCAGCTCCCCAGAAACTTTTACATTTCCAAGTTTGTTTGTTTTTTTAGAAAATTTCTGAGATCTCAAAGTTTTGAAGTGATTTTTCCAGCAAATTTTCAACTTTTCAAACTCAGATTTTTTTTTTGACACATCTTTCATTTTTTACACTCAGAAATTTCCTTTCCTTGTTTGTTTTTTTTTTTAGAAAATTTCTAGCATTACCTGAAATTTTTTAAAATGTTTTTCAGCACAATTCTGACTTTTCAAACTCAGACATTTCCTTGTTTTTTCCAGAGAATTTCTGAATGTAATCTCAAAATTTAAGAATTTTTGGTAGAAATTTACTTCTCTTCTTTCTATCTACAATGCCCCTAATATGCTGTCATATATTCTTAGTAATAAAACTAAGAAAATATCTTTTCCTGGTAATAAAAAGTTTGTTTGTAACCAGGCAAACAACTCTTAGCAGTGCAAAGTAATGTTGTTTTTCTGTTTTATTGTCCATATGATGCTTTTAATTTTATATTCATTAGCATATCTGATACTGACCTTCTTGTTCCCATTAGTCAAAAACTTGTTTCTACTATTTTTCCAATCAGATCTCAGAAATTCTGGTTTCCAAGACAAACTGGATTGAATTTTATCATCTTTAGCTTTGAACAGATGTTTCTGTCTGTGTATCTAGTTATATGTTACATTTTCTGCTCCTTTTTCCACGAAACCCCCAGCAGGTTTTCCTGGACGGTCAGTGATGTGGCATCATGAGGACTTATCACACACACACACCCATTTTGGAGGAAACGGGTGTGTGTGTGTGTGTGTGGCAGGAACACACACTCTGGTGGCTGTGGGTGTGTCTGTGGGAAGGTCTGATCCCCAGACAGATTAGCTGCTATCAGAGATCTCCTCAGGCCGGCCCTGAGATCACACACACATTTTGAGAGATTTAATGTCCCAGACTTCTGAAGAAGTGACTTGTAGTTAAAGATCCAGCCCCAAAAAACAGAAAAAAAACAAACAGTTAGAGGTTGCTGCTATGAAGTGTTAGAATAACAGAGATTTTCTGGAAGAAACAAGGAAATTTCTGAGTTTGAAAAGTCAAAAATGTGCTGAAAGAAAATTCTGAAATTTTTAGATTAATGTTAGAAATTTTCTAGAAAAAAACATGGAGGAAATCTTCCACTAATGGAATTGTTTTGACTTTCGAAAGTTGAAAATTAGCTAGAAAAACCTAAAACATTTTGCAATTAATCTCAGGAATTTTCTAGAGAAAACTTGGAAATTTCAGTTTCTAAAGTTCAAAAGTTTTGACTTTTGAAACTCAAAATTTTTCCAAAAGTAACAAATTTTTGACCCTGGACTTGATGTGTTGCAGTCCAAAAACAAAAAACTTTGACATTTTAATTTTCTTACAGTGGAAAACGTAAAGCAAACCACAAAGTGTTTGTCTTTCTTAACAAAAGGTAGAACCACGATGAGATGATTCACCCAAATCTGATTTTATTTAATTTATTAAACTTGACTAAATATAGAAAACGTTTGGAAAGACAGTGACCCAAATCCTGTTCTTACTGCCAAAAATAAATTTGCTTAATTGAGCCCAAAAGAAACTGAAAACTGGATGCTTTTCTTTTAAAACGACAAACGTGCAAAATCTATAACGGAGTATTTGGGCCATTAAAAAGTAGTAAATTTCCACCAAAAAAATCTGAAATTTTGAAAGTATTCTCAAAAATTTTCTTTAAAAAATGTGGAAATTACTGAGTGACATTGACAATTTTCAACTTTTGAAACTCAGAAATGTCCAAAAGTCAAAAATATTTGACATTTTATTCTGGAAAATTTCTGAGATTAATCTCAATTTATGAGTTTTTAGACAAAAATTTACAACTTTATTTGTAGATATTTTGAAAATAAATAGAATGTAGCTGCTTTATTTGCTTCATTTTAGGGTTTGTTTTTTTTTACTCAGTTTTGGCCGCCCATTGGCTACACAAAACATGTTCATTATATTTTTTTCTTCTTCTTGGATAACGAGATTTTAACCTGCTCAGTTTCTTAGTCTTACTTTGGTTTTTGTTTTTCTGTTTCTCGTCTTTTCCTGAGTGACTAAACATAACCAATCATGTCTCCTTTAGGATTCGTTTTGTCATTTGCATCCCAGCTGATTGAGATATTTCTGATCCGATCTTTTCTGTTTGGTTCTGCAGGTTCGACTACCAGGAGCTGCTTCACAACTCCAGCTTCTGCTTGGTGCCGCGGGGTCGCCGTCTGGGGTCGTTTCGCTTCCTGGAGGCCCTACAGGTCAGTTCCTGCTCAGGTTAATGTCACTGCCTTAACAGATGATAACCAAGTAGGAAAAACATGAAAGCATTGAACACAAGCACACAATGTTTATACTGAAACTCAAATTATCAAGGAAACTGTAAAACAAACAATAAGCAACAAAACATTTAGCAAACCTGAAACGATTTATCGGCTCAATTGTGATTAATTGTGATTAATCGATTATTGCAATAGTCCTCAAATAATTTAGTAATTGATTAGCTCTTAACTGGACTTTAGAGACTCATCAGCTGAAAGAACAACATATTCAGAGCAGTAATTAAGCCAGATCTGTACAAAAATATAAATATTTTGCATAAAAAAACCTTTGTGTGTAAATATTTTATATCCAAAACTCCTCAAGTGGCATTTTTAGTTTCACCTGGTTCATATTCTGCTAAAAAAAAAAACCTCTCCTATTATGCACTTTTTGCATAATAAATTATTAATATGTTAATTCAAAAAATAATAAACATATCAGCCCAACACTGCATTAATGTTAAGTTGAGCAAAAAGAGTTGTTGCAGATGCATCTTTTCCTACAAATAATCAAGCTGAAGTAATGCTGCGGTTTTGCATTTAAGGCAATAAAATGTTTATTCTCTTATTTACTCAAAGGAATTTAAAAATGTACTTATTTCTGTGTTTTAATGTAACAAAATATTATAACTCATGCCACAGTAAACAGGCTTGGGATAATCCTTTCAAAAGATCCTCTTTCTAAATTTTACAAAAGTTATTATTTAAAAAATAATAACCCCCCAGAAGCTCAAATCTAGAGATCATGTCTAAAATAAACTGTTAAAACAGCCTTTTTTATTTATGAAAACATCAAATAAACCTTAATATTCTGTAATGTGCACAGTGGAAACAGTCTTGATGTTACCGCAGGAGCTAACATCTAAAAATAGTCGTCTTTCTGGCGCACACTGCTTTGCAAAAAGCATTGTGCCTACTTGTTTTTTAGTATTGTAGATTTTTTGCATATGAAAAAATCCAAAAATACATTTTCAAGAATAATTTGGAATCATGTTCCATGTTAGAATTTGCGATTACTGAAATGCAAATAGGCCAAGAATCATTTTAGTAATGAGTGTCGCCACCTGCTGGTGCAGCAAGGCAATTAAAACATTTTTGATCGGAATCCAGCAAACTGCAGGTTTGTTGTAAAACGAAGCAAAACGTTTCTGAAACCGTTTAGTAAAAAAATAAATATGTTGCCTCAGCGATTTCATCAAAAATATCCCAACGTTGGTACCAAAAGAGAGCCGTTATTTTCCTTGTTCCATCCATATTGTGTCATAATTAGTAGCAGTAAGTCTGCGGCGCTGCAGCTGAGCTCCTCCACCAATCAGGCGGCTCCCTGTCGCCCTCCGACAGGACAGACGCTGAATTATATCAGTATTGACAATCTGTCATCTCCCTGAAATAGAAATGGCCTGTTTCTGTAGATACGCCACAGTGGAGACTTCCTCACGCCACAGACGTGTTCATCTTCCATTACCAAGTTGTTTCTGTCCATTTCACTGTTTTCACATTATTTATCAATCTATGCCTCCTGGATGAAGTCAGCTATCATGTTTTTCTGTTGGATTTTCCATCTGTTTAGACATCTCTTACATTTAAGTTTGACTTTATACACTCGTTTAAAAATACTTTTCATTTGTGAAATTGGAAAATACCCAAACTCTGCTTCTGAGAAACATGTAACAATGAGGTTTAAAGTTCTGTAAATGTGTTTAAGACAGATGTTTTCCTCTCAACCTTCGCATTATTGCTTAGTTTTTTTAATTTAAGAATTTAAAATTAAACTTATGCATGCAAAAATTAAAATTAAGCTTCATGAACATCTGTTCAGTCTTGCATAGTGAACCAAATATACACAGAAACACATTTTCTGGCAACATCTAAAAAACTAAAGTTGACCTATGAAGCTTCCTTGAACAGGTTAATAATTCTTAGATCATCAGACTTTATTTTGGTCAATTCAAATTGAGTTATTTTGGGGGCTCTTGTCACTTTAAATCCAAATAAGCTGCTGCTGACCACAACCCCCAACTCAACATTTACAATCAAACTTGAAAATGTCTGCAAACAGTTGCAGAATTACACAAGCATACATCTTTGAAAAGCATTAGTAGAGCATCCTGCACAACCAGGAAGAATGCAGCAAGTGGTTTCTGGATGGTACAAATGTACTGGAGCTTGGGTTGCTAGACACAGTTGGGTAATAACTAGTTACATTTACCTGATTAACTTTTTTGATCAAATTTACTTTTAGGCAGTGTTGTATAAAGTACTCAAAAAATTTACTTAAGTAAAAGTACAAATACACAGACAAAAATGTACTCTAGTAAAAGTACCACATTAATATTTTTACTTGAGTAAAAGTCAAAAAGTACTGGCTTTTAAAAATACTTAAGTATTAAAAGTAAAAGTACTTGCTGAATGTATTACCTAATCGCTAATACAATACCATTAAGAGTACCTATTGTATTTAATTTTAATACATCAGAAATGTGCCATTTT